>JAZKJV010002394.1:0-210436 GCA_037367405.1 Ottelia alismoides | reverse complement strand
TATTTCGAGCTTCATATGCCCCCTCTTCAACGGAGCTCTCTGCCCGATCACCTCCCTTAGTTGTAAGCTTCATCCTCAAGTCGAGAAGACACCTCTCGAGCCCCTGAATTTTTGTTATAGGACTAAGCAACTGAAGAGGCACCTGGAGTTGTAATTAAAGACCAAATACCCTCTCCTGGTCGCCATATTTGAAGACTCTCCAGGTACCCTTCGATGGTACTTGGACACTTTTGAAGACCACTTGCAGGTGTGGCAAACCACCAAGAAGCAGTGGAACCCATAGGAAGCCAGAAAGGATGCTAATGCTGGGAGAGAACGATGATAGAAGCAAGCCCATGAGTTCATTCTTGCGAGTTCTTGTAGGCTACTCCATCATCCTTAGATGATGAAGCCGGCCCAGATCTAATCTGGACCATTGAACATGAGGCGAACAAAATCGTTGATAGTGCCGTCAGATCGGCTTAAATGAACACCATGTGGAAGTCGATCCGTCGTCCATCTAAGTTCTTTAAGGGGTAAATTGCAAAGACCCTCTGCTAATTTTTGTATTACATCTAATTTTTGTAAATTGCGAAGCCGATCCACCATGTGTAAATCTTTGGTAGATTTTAAATATTTTTGTACTATTTGCAAGAGGACCCCTAAACTTTAGTTTATTTGCAAATAGGTCCTCTATTAGGTCACCCACGTTCATAGGAGCGGGAGGGCCTGGACATTTTACATCCAAACCCCTCTAGGATTGGGTATTTCTATTCAGTACTAAAATTTGTATAATAGTGATACGTTTTTTGGAAATTTTGCTAGCAAGACCTTTTTATTTATTCAATTTCCATTTATACCCCTTCCAAGCTCTTATTAAATGAGATTTTAATTGGCCAAATTATTTTGCTGCCCCTAAACGTTATTTTAGGATTATTTAATGCATTTATACTTACTTAAATTACAAATAGTTCACTATCAATTCTAGAAAATTATTTTATGTATATATATAAAAATATCATTTGTTTCTAAAAATATAGGAAAATTATCCAAGGTGCATGCTACATATATTTATCACAAATATTTTTCATTACGCAATTTAAGTTAATTTCCCATTTACTAAAAATTAAAAACAAGCTTCTTACTCCATGTTTGATTATAAAACCTACAAAAAATATAAAATCATATTCAAAATTTTAGAAAAAATAGAGTACCTATCTTATCATATATTCTACCCTTAGACCAAAAATCATAAAAAATACAAAAAATACCTTAAAAATTGTAAAAACCTAAAAACTATATAAAATAATAGAAAATTGTTTAATAAAGTCCAAAAAATGTTTTATGTTCAATATTTTTCTTTATAATATATAGAAGATATTAAAAATAATTTCCATTATTTTTGAGCCTATATCTATTTTTAAAATCCCAAAACATTCTGTTAATTTATTTTTCTCATTTTTTTACATTTAATATTTTAAAAATACATAAAAATATTAGCAAAAATTCTATAAAAGATTCCAAAAATAGAGAAAATATAAAAAATTGAAAAGCTTTTTAGCTTATGTATTTTAAATATATTTATGTACATGTAAAAATATAAAACCTATATATAATATATATTTTTTATTACTTATATAATACTTATTTTTATTATATATAGATATATTAGATTTTAAAAATAAAAAAGAAACTAAAATTGCCAAATCAAAAATAAATTCAAAAACAAAAAATAAAATATAAAAACATAAAACAAAGAAAAATCTAAAATATTAAACATGATTAAAACCCACAAAAAATAGAAAATATTTAAAAGTATAAAAAACTTTTTATTAATTATTATTAGTTAATAATAGTTATGCCTCTCATCTGTTACTCTTATCGGTTCAAAACTCCACCTTACTTGCCTTGTGCACATTTACTATGGAGTTATAATAAATTTTAACTCACACTTAATTTTCATTTTCATGTACATATCATTTTGGTTAATTCTTGATCTATTCTATTGAGTTGAATACCAGGTGTCAAGAGAGAGCTGATACAGTGATTGATAGTTCCAACTTGTCAGACACGGCAAGTTTCTCTAAGATCAGACGTTAGGTGCTTCACCTTTATCAGATTATCACATGTTCTATGTGAGAAGCAGGTGTTGCCGGATCGAAGGCGTGTACCAGTTCTGATTTTGGTCATCCGATGGAGTGCACCAGGAGTCGTCGAAGGTGCATGTGATCTAATCATCATCCTTCATGTGCGAAGGGTTATGCGCTAGTCTCGGTTGTTAATCGAGTTAAGTCATGCGTGCAGCTCCATTCGATCGTGCGCATTAGAGGGGTAATTTCAACTATGCCCCTCTACCTTTTGTTTTTATATTAAGGCATGTATATATTTAACTCAGATTTATATTTTTTGGGTGCTAATTCTAGAGAGGTGAGGATCCTAACGCCCGAACTTAAATAACATGCAGTGTCCGACAAGTTGGATCGGATAATCATTGTATAATTCGCTCTTACGGTACTCGGATCTCAACTCACTCAAATAGATCAACAATCAACCCACAATATAGAAAAAAAACAATGAATAAGATGTGGGGTGAAATTTATTATACCCTACAAATGATGTACAGTAACAAGTACTAGGGGTCAAACCACTGAGAGCAAACGTGGATGGGTATAATTATTATGTATTATAAAAAATAAATAACAATTATTTTTGTACTTTTTCTACTTTTTATTGTAGTTTTGATATTTTTTTGTATTTTAATAATTTTTTTAATTTTTAATTTTTTAATTTTCTTTTTAATATTGTAAATTTTTAGTTTCTTTTATTTTTAAAGTATTAATATGTATATATGTATGTATATATAATATATATGTATATTACTACTATAGAGGATATATAATAAAATCAATATATAAAAATATGGAAATATATACATGATCAATCTCTTTTATTTTTTTAAAGGTTTTAAATTTATATTAGGTATTTATGATTATTAATAGTAATAATAATAATTATATAAGTAATATATATTATATGGTCTTTATAAGGTCTTATATTTTTAAATAAAGTTATATATAGTTAAAAATTTAAAAATAAAATGTTTTTATGTTTTTAATGTTATTCTCTATGTTGATGAATTTTTCTTATAATTTTTGCTAATTTTTATGTATTTTTAAGGTATTTAAAATATCAAAATAGTAGATATAATCAATAGGCCAGATTGTTTTGGGTATTTAAAATAGATAATAGTCCAACAATTCCCAAAACTATTTTTAATATATAGTATATAATATATATAAAAATAAGAAATAATAAACTATTTTTTAGAATTTTAAAAACTTTTTACTAAATTCTATAGAATTTTTAGAGTTTTTCATTTATTTAGCTTTTTTCTTTTATTTTTTTGTGAATTTTGATCTGGAATTATAATATATAGTAGTATATTCTATATAATTGTTTAGAACTTTTAAAGTAAGTTTTTCTATTTTTGTATTTTTATAACTAAACAAGGAATAAATAGCTCCGATTTGATTTAGTAATTAGGAAAAAGCAATAAAACCCTAAATAAAAAAATATGGCATGCGCTAGCATCATGTTAAGGATCTACAACATTTTACCCAAAATTAATGAAACATGGGAGATACTTTATAAAAATAGGAAAGCAAATAAATAAATGCAAGCCTAGAAGGTGTATTTTTACAATAATAATATACTATAGGACTCAGCATGTAAATTACACAAAACGTTTACACTATATTATACAATTTAAAGACTAAAAATTAATAACTAAAAGATGTGGGGCTAGCTTGCAAAATGTACAATGCCTCACATGGCGCAACACATGACGTGCATGGACCAAAATGTAATTTCGATGAATGTTTAGGTCTCTACTACAAATTTTGCAATTATTTTAGAATACCAATAAAAACTTTAATCCTAATTATCATATACAAAAATTAGGGGGAAGGAACTATAAATTACCCACAACATGGTATTGATCAACGACATAGATCTCTTCACTTAACGATCTACGTTACTTCATACCCATTCACTGATCAATGGGTCAGATTAAATCTTCATGTGCATCGAACAATAGCTGCAGCTTTTGGTCGACGACAAGCATCAAAATTAGAGTAGAGGGATGATCCAATGTTTATTGCTCATCCCCAAGAACATGGAAGAACAATGCGCTAGGTGAGCGTCATCTCTACGACTCTTCCTCCTCTGAGCTCCTTTCTTATTGCAAATGGGCTCAGTCAGCTCCAACAGGTATTCCTCAGCTGATGATGTAGTAGATGGCTCCATACTCCAATGATAGGGACCTGGGTCTCTGAGAAATGGAGTTGCACCTGGAAGTACTGCGTAGGGTCCCTTTCGGCCCCAAAAGGGTCTCCTTGGTTCTCCAACCTACACAGGAAGAACAAGGAGCCGATGGCAAACTACCTCAGCTCATTACAACTTGGAAATGGTAAGGGTGGAGTGTAGCGAATTCCTCTGTTGAAGTGTCAAAAGAAGATCAAGGGGAGTGGATGTGGTGCAAAGATGTAGAAATGGAAGGGGAAAGGGGATGATGACGTGAGGGGGATCGAAACCAGATAAAATGATGGCTTGAACATAATCAATACCAATAGCTCTGATGTACTTTAAACTAAGAAATTAAAGCTAAAACGATAGTAAAATGCATGAAATAAAATGCTAAGTGAAAATTGGAATCAAAATCTACCTAGAAAGTAAAGAAAACAAGAAGCTTGTACTTGGACATCAAGGAGCAGGATGTTGGATATGCGAGCCAACGGCGAGCCATTATGCAATAAATGTTATTGCAAATATCATTCCCTGATATGAAATGAAGAATAGATAATTTGCATAATAGGTCTCTTAGTACGATTAGGGTTATGTATCATGGCCATCTTAATGATCATACAGCTATTGATTCAATTATTGAATCATTGAGGCTGGTGCTTGGATGAATATCTAATGAGTTAGATTGAGGACTCATCAAGCACCGTCAAATAATTGTTAAGAGATGATCTCCGGCCTAAGTAGGAGATGGCAATCCTTTCTCAGTTAGGTCGATATCTGACCGACCTCTTGATGTAGGTCCTCTACATAGGAATAGATATTCGGAGGTGTCAGATTAGTTAGGTCAAAGAGTTGACTTAACGAGATCGAGATAACCAAAGTCCTATATCGTATACTGTCATGATATAGGCATTCATCCTCTAACCGGAAACAGATGCGTTACTATATGTCTGAGTATGTACGTTTGGCAAACCAATAGGTTGATGACCTAATCAAGGTCTATACACCGGCGCGATGGTTTGCATATAAGAGCATACGAGTAACAGGATCTCCCTAAGGGATCATACAGGTTCAGTTACCGAACTGGAAGACATGATCTCACTCATGAGATATTGCGAAGAATCAAATTCCGTGCATGGTCGTCTCGCTTTGGAAGCTTGACTGAATTTGTAGGTTTGATATATAATTTTGGAAAGTATATGATTAAGACCTAGGTATGATATATGCTTTTGGAAAGTATATGATCGATACCAACTCCCAATGATCGAATGAGAAACTTAATGATAAATCCCTGAAGTAGACAGTGTAAAATTGATCTTATACTTCGGGATTATTCTGGGTCTTTCCAGTGTGCATGATATACAGGTATTGGGAATACATGAGGATATTGTGATCATAAACAATTGTATAACCATGACACTTCCATTCCTAGGGAGTGATGAAACGAGTCTGGATTTTAGTGACTCCCCTCAGTAGAGAAGTAATCTGCTTGGTCCAAATGTTGGACACTGATCTGAATGTGATTCAGATACAATAAGAAGATTAGATTTGCGGTCTTGATTTAATCAAGCATCTATGGGAGGCCCGAGATCTAGATTTGAGATGTGATCTCAATATCCAAGTCACTATACGTGGAACAATACAATCGCCCTGTCCTTATCTCCAAGTATTCGCTGAGAAAGCGCATTATCCTTGAAAGAGTTCTGGATAATTCCATTGTTGATATAAGTATTCAAACATTGAGAAAATAGATAATCAAATGTGATTTAATTATCATGATTAAAATGAATTCAATTCACATTATAAAGAAAGTTATCTTAGATAATTAAATGTGATTTGATTATCAAAGATGTAAATAATATGAATGTGATTCATATTATTTGGGCACAAGAGAAAAGAGATCCAAGATGATTAAATGTGAATTAATTATCATGGATATGAATAATGTGGATAGAAATATCCATATTAATCATATATATTATAAATGTGATATATAATATATAAGATAGAGATATTTGTAATTTACATTTGTTAAATAAATGTTGATTTGAATTGGATTCACATTGGACATTAAATTGAAAATGTAATTTACATTTTATTTTGGGTTGTGAATGTGATTCACAATTTTCCAATGGCAAAATTGCAATATTCACAAAATAATTATGAATTATTTTTGTTGAATAATTTACAACAAGTGTTGTTGTAAATCATGGAGATTTCTATGGAATAATGTAATCTCTTGAAATATCTTGATATTACATGAGATTGCGACCAAATCCCATATTATGGAAGGAGGCAATCTTCATTCCAATAATATCCATGATAGCTTGATTTAATTTGGGATTGATTTATATTGATTTATCAATATAGGTTTAATCTAAATTAATTTAATTGTTGTTGGTTTTTACCAACACAAATCTTGGCCATTAAAAGAAACACAAATCAATGAGAGCCATTGGATTTGTGTTGTCCATGGATTGAGATCCATGGTCTCAAAATATTATAAATAGAAGGGCACCCCTTTGCTCTTCTCTACACACAAGAAAATATAAGTCTCTCTCTCTCTTTCTCTCTACACGTTAGCCCTCTCTCATCCTCTCTCATGGCCGTCCACCATGGATGCCCTAGAGAGAGTCTCCATTGCCGTAGCATCGTCATTATGATGCCTGACCGTTTGTTCGTGGATCTCTGTCTCCTTCGGTACACCTCGCTCATGAAAAAGACATCGTATCTCGTGTGTCGAGATCAGGAGATCCATCACTTTGATCATCAACATGGATTGCGAGAAGCACGTGATTCATCCCCACGCTCGCAAGCGTCTCCTCCGTCGGATCGGACTTGAGACAGGAGGTCGCTTCGTTTAGAGACTCGATCGCAACCACGCTTCAAGAGGTAACCCTAATAATTGTTTGTGGTTTAGATGAAACGATCCGAGAAGTGTTCTTGGATCATGTGGTTTCATCACATGAGAAAAATTTAATTTCCGCTGCATAGAACAACTAGTACGACTAGTCGTTCTTCGTCGTATTTGATACGATGCTCACGCTTCCATGATGCGCTTGAGGATTAAACCATATCCTTCAAGTGGTATCAGAGCCTTAGGTTGAAGGTTATGGATACGATCCGTAGACCTAGGATGACTTGGGTTCGTTAAGGTTGCGAAAGGTATTTGTCGTATTTCATTTTCGCACATCTGTTTAGTGATTATTTTCGGCCCTGTTTAAATTATTTAAACACGAAAATAAAACTTAGATTTTGTTCTACATTAAATAAGGAAACCATAGGATCTGATTTTACGTAATTTGGATACCGTTTGCTCGAGATATGGTTGTTTTAATGAACATGTATTCACTGTTACGGGAACTGCGAATCTTAACGTGATTAATGACTCGATTACTGTTTTGATCCACCTTGAAATGATGAAATATCACTTAGGTTTTGTCCTAAATCAAATTAGCAATCTTTAAAAATTGATTTTGTCTAATTTGAATTTAATTTAATTGAGATATGTTTATTTTAGTAAGTAGGGGTCACTGCTGAAATTACAGTCCTAATCTAGAACCATGTGATTGTCAATTAGTAAAATTAATTGTTAATTTCATGAAATAATTATGGAACATATTTGAGAAATATTGAATGATGATTATTTCCTTAATTGACTTGTCTTCAACCAATAAATTGATTAGATTTGATCTAAATCATAATTGGAAACACAATCGTCAAACTCCTTGCTTGAATAGGATTGGGAATTTGTCTAGCAAATTTCCTTATAATCAAAAATGTTTTGATTATTACTATATGGTATAATTTTGGTTGAAGAACCGATGATCATCTCAAGTACAAAGTTATTGACTTGGCAAGGCGGATATGGTGTCAAGTCGGGGATCGTTGGGGTAGCGGGTCGCACTGGTTGTGGTCCGTCTCACTCTCGCCGGTATTGGCCATGAAAACGGGTAGGGAACGAATGATGCTTGAGAGATCATGATGTATTTTCTAATTATTAAAATTCAAATTAATACGTACTTTGAGATAATACCATATATTCAAGTAAAATCAAGTTTGTTGATTGAATTGATAATTAATTTAATGTGATTAAGTTAATTATATCCAATTAAAAACACTCTATTATGAATAGATGTGTATTTCCCTTGGAAGAATTAATTATGTGAATATGATTCATAATAATTGATTAAAATTTGAATATGAGGTGGAGGATCACATAAGTGACATCTATGGTCTCCCGTCAAGGCGAAGGGTTCCGTCGTCAGATATTGTATGTAGGAGACGCCTGTCCGAAGTGACAGCTCCTGCATACGATCTATTTGGATCGGGCTCGTCGCTTCTCGAAAGAGTAAGGACGTATGCATAGTGACCCCAATATCGGGTCCTCATATTATTGGGGCGATATTGGATTGCGTATAGTGAGTTGTATTCCTGTTGTCGGTTGGTTCAATTAATGACGGGTCAACATCACCTTAGGGGTGGTGGGCCCATGTGTTAAAGACCGAATTGGGAGATGCAAGTCGGACTTGCAAGGCGGAATGTGTTCCCGCTTCTTTTTATCTGAGTTACAGGTTCTCATATTATTGGGATGTAACAAAGATAAGGAAGGAGATCCCAGATCTTGCTTGAGATATAATGGTAAGTGTATCTCTTACATTGAAAGTGATTAAGGGAATGGACTTTCATTGTTGACATGGCAAGATAACTTTGATATAAAAATTCCTAAATTAAAGTAAATTATATATTTATATATGTTTATGCAAATTTCTTATTCAGATAATCCTTCTTTCATCGCACTCAATGTTATACTCAATAATAACCAGTAGAATATCATGGATTGGACCTACGATCCAGATATTGTACTTGCAATTGGACATATAATGTATGTGGTTGCAGTGTGCAAGTTTCCTCATGATAATGAGGAATGATAATTAAATAGACAATAGGACTAAAACCCTAGGGTTTGTATGTCTCTATAAGTCTTGATCTCATCGAATGTACTTTTGAAGTGACATGTCGATAATGATTGTAGTTATCAAATAATCCTTATAAAATCTAAGAAGATGTCCTGGCATACATATGTGCTCTAAACATATAATCATGAATGACATGGTTCTCTGCATTATGCAGAATGGTAGCTCTATAGGAGATGATGTATTCAAATTGTTTGGGCACCTACCTGAACCTAAGTTTTAAGAGTTTAAATGGATGTAGATACGATGAGTGTCATCATTCTACTATCTATACTCTAGTCATTCATGAAGCTTCATAATATTCATATTGTATGAACTGAATGAAGCATGTATAAATTTTGAAATACTCTTATATTGAAATTTTTGATTTTAATATAAGAGATCATTTGTCTTGAGCAATGGTTGCTTATAGATAAAGGGAGCGCAGTGGAAGCATGGGTTGGACCCAAGTAAGAAGTATAGTCAAAGAGTTGACTAGACTTCTGTGACTTCCATATGACATCCAAAGAGTTGGATGAATGGCAATACTGCAATAAGTTGATGTGTTGATAGTATGACTATCAAATCTATCTAGAATCCTTAGAGAAGGAATAGGATAGTACATCATAATAATCTACATATAATCATTGAAATTGACTTACTTATTTGATAAGATAAAGTCTAATAATTGTATCTCAATCTTCTAATGACACTTGCAATTGGTTGCATCTGTATTAGAATATTAGAAATTTGATCTTAAGGTTTAATGGTCATCCATGTTGGAAGTGATGCAATTGTTGCAACAATTTCCATTGGATCAATAGACTTCATATTTTCAGTGTTAGCCCTTAGTCTCAAAAAATGCCTCTGTGACCTGGATATTAGAATACACTCATAGTTTATTTCTAAGTGTTGGAAATAAACATGAATTTTGGAATAAACCTATCATAGAGAGTTATGATGGATATATTTCAGATAGTAATCTAACATCCAGTGGACTCCACTAAATTAGAAAATTAATGAATGATTCATTAAGATTTCTAATACTGAAAATTAAACCTTTAAAGATCAATAGGAGGATAAAGATCATTTGACAATGATCTGGCATCATGTATTGGACATGTCTGTTGATGAGATCAATGGACAAGTAAGAGATGAAACTTTAGAATGTCTAAAATTTCAAAACTTGCATAATTATGAATATTGTATTCAAAGTAAAAAAATGTCCAATACACCTTTCTTTTTGAATGGTGTAAGATGTTAAGGTATTCAAGATCTCATACATATTGATGTATGTGAATCATCTATATCAGAATAAACATTATGGATATGAGATATCTATTAATGATTATTTGTGATATGAGATTTCTTCTCTTCGCCTGAAAACTTTGAAATGCTCAAAGATTTCACAATTTTGGTTTAGAACCAAAGTTTCAAGGAAGATGAAATGAATTTGATCTAACCAAGGTAGCTTGAACCTATTAGATGAATTCAAGGAATACCTTATGGAGATGTGAATATCATTCCTATCTCAATCCTCCTAATGAATCTTAACTCAATAGAGTTATAGGGAGATACAATTGATCATGTGTGATATGATTTGATCAATGATTAATCTTAGCATAAATATCTCTTAGTTTCCAGGTATATATATATATATATATGTAGTAGAGACTACATTATATATATCCTTAATAAGGTTCCATGTGATTAAGCTGGAATCTGGCACTAGAGAGTGCTACTTCATTAGAAAAATAAAGGATGGTATTGGATACCTACTTTATGACCTTGAGATTCTTAAAGGATTTCATCTCTGAGAATGTGATTCTTAGAGGATGACTCTCTTGAGAATCAAGATGAAAATGAAGTAAAGGAACTCATTTAATCTTGAGAAGATAATGACGCTCCTAAAATCGAAAACTAAATAGACAACTAAGATGAAACATTAATACCTCTTCATATAAGTTTGAGGATGGATTCCATGTGTCAGTTGAATCTGACAATGATCTGACTTCATGTGATGATGCTTCTAAAGATCATATCATGAAAAGATGGATGTTAGCAATAAAGTCTAAAGTAGACTTCATATACAAATGTTGTATATAGACCCTCGAGGATCCAATTATATGGGTAAGACCCATTATGGTGTAAATGGATCTTCAAGAGAAAGAGGGAACCTTATGAGAAGGTAGAGACCTTCAAAGCACGCTTCGTAGCCATGAGCTACATACCAAAGAGAAGACATCACTTGCAATGAGACTTGCTCTCCAGTGACCTTGCTTTAACCCATCAGAATATTGCTAACAATAGCTACACAAGTTGACTATGACATCTTCATGATGCAAGTCAAGATTGCATTCCTCTATGAATACCTCTTTGAGGATATTCACATGAAGTAGCCCCTAGGCTTCATGGTTGAGGAAAGCAAGGTCTGCTAGATAGAGAACTCCATCTATCGGACTTAAATAAGCATCTTGTAGTAGGAACATTGGATCTGATGAATTCATAAATGTTATGATTTCGGATAGTATATTGATGTACCATGTAAAGCTTAGTGGGAGTGCCATTGTGTTCATCGTAATATATGTAGATGATAAAAATAGGTGTTTTATAATCTGGTTGTTTAATACCTCGAGATGTGATCTCAAGGATACCTCTTAGATTTTAGTTATGAAGTTGTTCAGAAGCAAAGAGAAGAGGGTATTGGGACAGTCACACTAATAGTACACCTTGGACATTTCCATTTTCTGGAAAATTCCAAGAAAGTCTTTTTTCCTCAAAGATATGGTACTGACCTATTTAGAGGGATAGCACTTCAAAGAGTTGAGGATGTGAATGCAAACTGCTTGCCCTTGTGCATCAGTTCCAAGAAACTGGGTGTATGCTAGATGTGTACAAAAGCCAGATGTCTACCATGCAGTGGGAGTAGTAAACTGTTACTAATCCTGCTATGGTGATAAAATACTTGATTACAGTAATAACGATATCTTCATAGAAGGCAAAACTTTTGAGATAGTGATCTCAAAGTCTTATCTTCAAGAAATTAAGAATTTATAGATAGTGATCTAAAAGGTCTTAACTACGGATACCTTAAGAGATAGAGATATCTAGGAATAAGGGTATTCTGATAAGGATTGTGGTATATAATTATTGATCAATAGTATGAAGGGCGCTATAAGTGCTTTGACTGTATTGAGTATTGGTTGCATAAGATGCAACATTCGCATTGGATGCGAACACTGTCACTAGGAGATTTGCAAGTGTCGTAAAAGGACTTAGCATAGTCTCGTGGGAACTGATTGACTGATCAGCTAACCTCACTATTTTCTAAATATCCTATGATTGTCACATGAGTGTGGGATTAAATGATTAGCCCATTAGTGGCTCTTTGGGCTAGTGGGAGGTTGTTGGATATGTGAGCCCACGGCGAGCCATTATATAATAAATGTTATTGCAAATATCATTCTCTGATCTGAGATGAAGAATAATAATAGGTCCCTTAGTATGATTAGGGTTATGTACCATGGCCATCTTAATGATCATACAGTTGTTGATTCAATTATTGAATCATAGAGGCTGGTGCTTGGATGAATATCTAATGAGTTAGATTGAGGACTCATCAAGCATCGTCAAATGATTGTTGAGAGATGATGTTCATCGTGAGTAGAAGATGGCGATCCTTTCTCAGTTAGGTCGATATCTGACCGACCACTTGATGCAAGTCCTCTGCGTAGGAATAGAGATTCAGAGGTGTCGGATTAGTTAGGTCAAAGAGTTGACTTAATGAGATTGAGATAACCAAAGTCATATATCGTATACTGTCATGATATAGGCATGCATCCTCTGACCAGAGACAGATGTGTTACTATATGTCTGAGTATGTACATTTGGCAGACCAATAGGTTGATGACCTAATCAAGGTCTATACACCGACGTGCTGGTATGCCTATAAGGGTATATGAGCAATACAATCTCTCAAAGGGATCATACAGGTTCAGATACCTAACTGGAAGACATGAGCTCGCTCATGAGATATTGGGAAGAATCAAATTCCGTGCACGGTCGTCTCGCTTTGGAAGCTTGACTGAATTTGTAGGTTTGATATATAATTTTGGAAAGTATATGATTAAGACCTAGGTATGATATATGCTTTTGGAAAGTATATGATCGATATCAACTCCCAATGATCGAATGAGAAACTTAATGATAAATCCCTGAAGTAGACAGTGTAAAATTGATCTTTTACTTTGGGATTATTCGGGGTCTTCCAGTGTGCAGGATGTACATGTATTGGGAATACCTAAGGGTGATGTGATCATAAACGATTGTATAACCATGACACTTCCATTCCTAGGGAGTGATGAAACAGGTTTGGATTTTAGTGACTCCTCTCAGTAGAGAAGTAATCTGATCTTGGTCCAAATGTCGGACATTGATCTAAATGTGATTCAGATACAATAAGATGATTAGATTTGCGGTCTTGATTTAATCAAGCATCTATGGGAGGCCCGAGATCTGGATTTGAGATGTGATCTCAATATCCAAGTCACTATACGTGGAACAATACAATCGCCATGTCCTTATCTCCAAGTATTCGCGGAGAAAGCGCATTATCCTTGAAAGAGTTTAGGATAATTTCATTGTTGATATAAGTATCCAAGCATTGAGAAAATGGATAATTAAATGTGATTTAATTATCATGATTAATAAGAATTCGATTCATATTATAAAGAGAGTTAACTTAGATAATTAAATGTGATTGGATTATCAAAGATGTAAATAATATGAATGTAATTCATATTATTTGGGCACAAGAGAAAAGAGATCTAAGATGATTAAATGTGATCTAATTATCATAGTTATGAATAATATGGATATAAATATCCATATTAATCATATATATTATAAATGTGATTTATAATATATATAAGAGAGAGATATTTGTAATTTACATTTGTTAAATAAATGTTGATGTAAATTGGATTCACATTGGACATTAAATTGAAAATGTAATTTACATTTTATTTTGGGTTGTGAATGTGATTCACAATTTTCCAATGGCAAAATTGCAATATTCACAAAATAATTATGAATTATTTTTGTTGAATGATTTACAACAAGTGTTGTTGTAAATCTAGAAGATTTCCATGAAATAATGTAATCTCATGAGATATCTTGAGATTACATGAGATTGCGACCAAATCCCATATTATAGAAGGAGGCAATCTTCATTCCAATAATCTCCATGATTGCTTGATTTATATGGGATTGATTTATATTGATTTATATTGATTTATCAATATAGATTTAATCTAAATTAAATTAATTGTTGTTGGTTTTTACCAACACAAATCTTGACCATTAAAAGAAACACAAATCAATGAGAACCATTGGATTTGTGTTGTCCATGGATTGAGATCCATGGATCCCTAAATATTATAAATAGAAGGACACCCCTTTGCTCTTCTCTACACACAAGAGAACACAAGTCTCTCTCTCTCTTTCTCTCTACACGTCATCCCTCTCTCATCATCTCTCATGGCCATCCACCATGGATGCCCTAGAGAGTCCATCACCGCAGCGTCGTCGTTATGATGCCCGGTCGTTTATTCGTGGATCTCCGTCTCCTTCGGTGCGCCTCGCTCATGAAAAAGACGTCGGATCTCGTGTGTCGAAGATCTGCCGCTTGGATCTTCAACATTTATTGCGAGAAGCACGTGATTCATCCCCGCGCTCGCAAGCGTCTCCTCTGTCGGATCAGACTTGAGACAGGAGGTCTCTTCGTTTAGAGACTGATCGCAACCACGCTTCAAGAGGTAACCCTAATACTTGTTTGTGGTTTAGATGAAACGATCCTAGAAGTATTCGTGGATCATGTGGTTTCATTACATGAAAAAATTTAATTTCCTCTACAGAGAACAACTAGTACGACTAGTCATTCTTCGTCGTATTCGATACGATGCTCACGCTTCCGTGATGCGCTTAAGGATTATCCCATATCCTTCACAGGAACCCTCACCTATGGGACTCCAAGGAAGTGTGGATCACTCCTATGACACCCCTAGTGTGATGCACATCTGATAGGGAGTAAGTTGTCATCAAGCTCAACTGATCTTGGAAGGGATCTGAGGGATCAAGGTGCAAAGAAAGACCAAAATTCAAAATGTGGTGGATGGCTCTTATTTATACACAGGCCGAGATGGGCTTCAAGAATTAGGGTTTTCAAGTGACTCGATTCATGGCTGACCAAGGCAATGGCTAGGCGTGCAAGATGGATGTACAGTGATGACATTTCATGAAGAAGGCAAGTCGCATGGGGTAGTGTATGATGGGGAAGTAATCATAGAAAGGAGAGGTCTGACTCTTTGATAGGAGCAAGGCTAGGGAGGGAGGACAGTTGACCCGAGGTCAACATTATCAGGCCTCCCATTTATCAACCTCTGCCACTAAAAGACAAAATATAAATTAAAAGAATAACTAATGAGAAATAAAATAGTAAATGAATCAACTAGGTTAAATTAAAGAAATAAATAATTAATTTAATGTAGTATTTTATTAGGTTTTTATTTAATTTTACAAGTTAATTTATTGGTATTATTTTTTATAAGGATAGTTATAGATATATTTACATATTATAAGATTTTTTATTTCATTTTTTTATATTTTTTGTTATTTTAGATGTTAAGGTATCTATAACTTATTTAGTTACATAATTACATATTTTTATTTTATTTTTCTAATTTTATTTATTCATTTAAATTGATATGTACATGTATTATATAGGTATAGTTTGCATATATATTTTAATAATTATTTTTTTAATGTATTTTTAATATTTTGTTCTACGTTTATGATCTAAATATATTTTAAATAACATTTAAAGTATATGAAATTATATAAAAGTGAAAAATAAAATGAAAAAATATATTGAATATTATATAGAGGTATACAATACAATAGGGATCCAAAAGCCAATTTTTGCATCTTAACTCCAAATTAAATAAAACCACCTTCATTAAATAGATAATTAAATTTTATGAATTATAAAGGCGAGTGTGGTCAATATTGAGTTTGTATGGAGAATATACAGATTTGGGAAGATGTGTTTGCGGCTTTTTGCTATGAGTGTCCTGGTTGCACTTTGTATTATTTTTTAGTAAAATAAATTTTGTATTTTTATGTATAAGTTTCATGTTCAAAGTTTATTAATTTGAGGTGTAAATAATAACAAATAAAATAGGTCCCAAAAATCTATATATATTGAGTAAAAATAATTAGGGTTTCGATGTATTTTATGTACAATTGGTGCGCCTTATCTCCCCGTACTCTATTCCATGCCGACCAAGTCATCATGATGACTAGGTCTCGGGGTCTAAGGTCACTCAGTGTATTTGATACTTCATTCTTTTTTTCTTTCCTTTATTATTTTATTTTGAAATTGAATACCATAATTTATACAGTATTTTAGTATCAATTAAGTGTTATTTTGTACAAATTAATGTTGTATACATGCATTTAGCTAGGGATTTTAGGCCAAATGAAAGAACAAGGTGATAAAATGAAGGTTCATCACCCCCCATACTTGCCTTTGTTAGCCCCTTGCAGACACTTAAGCTAATGAGTGCAGAAAAAGAAAATAAAGAAAAGAAAAAGAAGGAAATTGGAATTATTTTCATTTTTAAACTTATTTTAATAAAATCAAAGTTTGGAGCTTAGTTAGACCTTTAGGAATTTAGGTTTGGTCAGAACCTTATTGGGAAGCAGATTTGAAACTCAACAGCCTCTAAGAACCACAAAACTCTATCCAAGTCTCCTCAAAGCCAGGTTAGGACAATTCTACATAATACGCGGTCCCTTATTACTATGAGTCTTTCTTATACAGTGTCAGTGATATATGGCTCCTATCGGCTGAAGTGGTAAAGAGACAGTCTTCTCCAACATGGTGACTCTAATTCACCAATCCAACAAATCTTTCCTCAAGGAGTGGGGTATTCCCTTCTAAGTTCAAGTGCAACTGGCTCAAGAAGAGTAGGTGAAGAAGAATGGATGGTAGCCAGTATATCTACCTATCCTAGGATGCTTGACCAGTGTAGTCGAGTCATCCGGCTATAGGCTCACATGAATACTTTGACTTTGAAGCACAAGCTTTCATATTTTACATATACATACTCTAACGAGAATTGATTTTCCTTTGATTTTGACCGTCTATTTTTTTTGGAGTTTTTGACTTTTGTATTTTTTAATACTATTTACATCATCATTTACACTGGTACTTTTTCCTCTAGAGCTAGTAGACGATCCCTCTTTTGAAGCATTATTGCAACCAACAGCCTCCTGTCCTTAGACCTCGTTACTACTGGATTGGGTTGGGGTACAATGACCACAGATTGTGACTTCGTATGTTCACATTCTCTTGTGTCTCATGCCGGAAAATCCAGCCCTCTACCACTTCAACTGAGTTGAGCAAAGTGTAAGATGCGGGTGAGCAAGTTAGGTCATTATCGACAAGAGTCATGTGTGTTTCGAAATATTCTACTTAGGCAGTCAAGATGACATATGAACCTAGTCTTTTGGTCTCGAAGAATTAAGTCTAGCATACATGAAGCGCCTAAATTCTAATTCCTTAAAGGTTCCTATGATTAAGCGGATTAAGGTCTAATCAAGCTCTAATCTTTGGATTTTATTTAGACCTTGTTCGATTATGATTATCAATCCGAAAAATTCAAATGTTATGCAATGCACGAAAATATTTTTGTGAAGCAACTTTCTATTTTTGAATTTTTTATGGATTTTGAAAAGATATTGCATATTTTTATGCAATTTTAAAATAGATTGCAAATTTTTCTTGGTTTGATGTTTTTAGGAATTTTGATAAAAGTAGTGAATGAAGTAAATACAGATATTTATATGGGAGTGTGTGCTTATTTGCAAGAATTGATTATAAAGTTTACATTGGGAGTTAGTATAGGTTAAGTTAGCTATTATGTACAAACTTTATACATAATTTTATTAGGGTTATTATTCATCATAATTATGTACAAGGTTCTCAAAATAGTTTGATACCTTATTGAAAACTTTATTTTGCAAATAATTTTTACAAACATATTACAAACATTTATAAAATTTGTAAATCAATTTGCAAAGATTTTTCAAATAATATACATATATTTTTCAAAATATTTTTACAACTATTTTCAAAATCATTTGCAAAGTTAATTTTTAAAAATTTTATTCAAACAAATGAAACAAAGTTTTTCAAATATTTACAAAAATAATTTTACAAATATTTGAAAATATTTTTACAAATATTTGAAAATTTTTTGCCAAGTTTTTCCAAACAATTTTCAAAAGATTTTTCAAGACATTTTCCAACCATTTTTTAAATCATTTTGCAGAACATTTTTATACCGATTTATTAAACATATCTTAAATAATTTGGAAAAAATTTATACATATTTATAGTGTATTCTTTATAATTGATTTATTGCACATTATATCCCTATATAGAATGTTTTAGCCATATTTATTCAAAAATACGAAAGTATGAGTTATGGCCCCCATACTTAGCTTGAGTTATGTCCTCATAGTTATTAAAGAGAAAAAGGAATACATAACTCGTGCTTAGTATAGGAAAGTCTATACTAAATGACTAAATAAAGAATGAGAAGTTGATCGACCACCCATACTTAGGTTGAACTAATCCTTAGTGTAGCAGGCTGTATACAAAAAACAAGGAGGGGCTAGGGTGAGAATGAACAAATCATTGGCTCGACATGTCCCACCCTATACTTAGCGTAAAGTATCCCTATGTATAGACAAGTAAGGGAACAAGCGAGGGATCAACGAATGAAACGAAAGGAAGAATAATAACGACAAGAGAATGAACACATCAGTCACCCTATACTTAGGGTAATAGATCCCTAAGTATAGGCAACCTTATGAGTACTGAAATCGAATGAAGCAGAACACTTGACTCTTCCATCTCCCCTATACTTAAAATAAAGCACATTCTAAGAAAGACAAACACACTTATCATGGTGGACGAGGGAAACAGAAGATGGAATGAAGGAAACAAAAGATAATATAAAAGGTTATGAATGTACAGTGATCAAGAAGGTAGAAACCCTACCTTCTTGCACGACCACTGAGGAATGGATCTAACAAGATGCATGTCGACTCAAGGTCAACAACTGACAAATCTCGATCAAGATTAATGTGGTGGAGATCCTTAGTGGTTTAAAAAATGCACGAACTCATCAATGGAATTAGTATGGACAAGTCTAACCTGGTAAGTTTCTCCTATAGCTTCCCTCCCCGGTAAGTTATCTATGGTGTAAATGTTGTGGATCTCATCAACACATTACCGCACACTAGAAGAGGGAACATAGAGATATATGATTTTTGAGTCTTCCCCCTTGAAGAGGAATTCTCGGGTCTTCGTATCATCCGTGGTATAGCAAACATCTTTGATCTTGGTAGTAAGGTCATAGTCCTCTGAATCATCTGACATGGATACATTCTCATCAGGTGTGGGTTTTTAATAGGTAGTGGGTGTGGTGATCATCTTAATCATCATGCTCTCGTTGTGGGAATGAAAGCGCATCTCTCTAGATCCATAATCAATAACGACCTTCACTGTGGTGAGAAAAGGACGACCCAGGATGATTGGAGAGCACTCCACAGAGGTAAAGGTATCCATCGACAACGTAATAAAATCCACAGTGGAACTCTTACCCTAGATCTGAATGACAACATTTTCAAAAATACCCTTCAACCTCTTTATTGAATGATCAGCAAACTGACAAATCATCCTGGTTTTCTTAAGAGACCCCAAGTTAAGTGATTGAATAAGTGATAATGGTATTATACTAATCGATGCACCATTGTCAAGGAGAGTGTGATAAAAGTGATGCTTAGAAATGGCACATCTAACGAAGGGTGTGATGAATGTCCATTTCATCACCTTTATTCTATCATTTTGGCCTTAAAACGCTAGATAACGCAAGTAAATAGCATTAATTTGCATAAATTAACATTCATTCTTTGTTGAGTAAATACTATATAAAATAATATTTTTAATGCCAAAATCATCAAACAAAGAAAAGAAAAGAAAAAAAATAAAATGACAAAGGTATTTTATGACCCTAAACCCCAAGACCTAGGCATCTTGATGACTAGGTTGATAAGGAATAATGTAGGGGGAGATAAGGGGCTAGTTATACAATAAAAATCCCATTTAATAATTAATTTTTTGGGCCCATTTTATTTTTCACTTTTTATATATCAAATAAAGAAACTTTGTACATGAAAGTTGTAGATAGTAATGTAAAGAAAAATACAAAATTGAGATTATACAAAAATAATACATTGTATACTTTTTATACACAAAATAAAAATCCAAAATTTCAACTTCACAAACCCATATTTTCCAAATAAAAACTCAAAAATTATCAAAATCACAACTAATTGTATATAACTTTTCATGAGTTATTTAATGAAGGTAGTTTCATATTTTTTGGAGTTAAAGTGTGCAAGTTAGGTTTTAGACCCTTGTTGTATAATATATCCGAATAAAATAAACATTTTATTTATTCTTTATTATTTTTGTAATTTTATATTTTTTTAATTTTGTAAATATTATTTATAATATATGTACATATTAAAACTAAAATAAAAACACAAAGAAAATATCAAAATAAAATATGTAGGAAAAATTACATCGATAAAATACATGTATTTATACCTGCATAATATATATCCCTATTTATTTAAATGTATACTATGTCATAAAAATATAATAAAAATATATTTTTATACCTAAAAATAAATTATAAATATATAAAGCAAGACAAAAAAATAAAATAAAAATACAAAATAAAAATAAAATAGCCAAAAACATAGATGGATATACCTATAAATACACCCTTAAAAATTAACTTGTAATAAATAACACCCAAAAATAAATAAAAAACAAATTAAAATATTACATAAAATATAACCATTTTTTATTTTATAGTCAAAAATTAATAAAATCATCTACTATTTTTAATTAGTTAATTTGTGAATAAATATATTGTTTTATCTTTTAGTGGCCTGCGTGGACCAATGGGGAGGCTCCGTTCGTTGACCTCCAGTCAACTCTCCAACCCTTCTTCTGACCATTGTTAGAACCTCGACCAGACCACCTTCTCCGATTATTCCCAACTGCCCTGTTGCTCCTCCGCCCTCGATCCTTTCATGAGATTTCCTCCCTGATCCTCCCTGATTCACGCTGACCCTGTAGATTTCTTGTACATAGCATTGATTTCTCCAAAATTATAGGTCAATAACGGTGCCTACTCATGTTTATAAATAAGGACCTTCGCCTTCCTTCTCTTTTTTTGTCATCTCCTGAACCCTAAAACCCGGTAGCTTCGGTCTAGAGAGCATGCTCGAGATAGGAGGAAAACCCCTGAGGTACACGGTGACTGAAGGAAGACAGAGGTGCACCCATGACGGACCACTATGGCCGCCCCTGCTCCATGCCTTTGCAGGAAAGTATAAGATTTTATTTCTTTATTTTTCGTTAGCAGTCATAGTTTTCATTTTATGTTACTAGTTTAGGTTTTCATTAATCACAGTAGCGAACAAAGCCTCCTTCGTAGTTCGCTGGAGCTGAGCTCCAACGAACGCTCCCACATGTAATTGATCGTCCTCCGCCGTGCTTATCACCTCCACATATTTCCCCCTGTGCTTCTTCATTTTTTCCATGCTCCACTCACCCAGATCCTGCAGGGATCTAGAGATTGAGGTCTCTCTCAGCCACCTCACCGGAGACCACTCTGTCACCCTCCATCTCATGTCCATACACCCTAACAAGCCCCAAGAGTCACTTTTTATTGTCGTGCATAACTCCTGCAAGTACTGGTGGGCCAAAGGACCCAGTTGGGGGATCGATTTTACAGAGGAATGAGATACCTGGAGTTTCAAACTTCACTGAGATTCTGGGACTCAACCTTGGCTCCCAGCCAAATCTGAAGCACCAACCCACTGCAGACACCTTCTAGGAGCATTATGATCCTTGGAGGAGAGCGAGAGACTGTCGAAGCCATGAGAGGGAGGTGATTGAAGGAACCCTGGTCGATTACTCTTCCATGTTCTTCGGGAAGAGCAGTAGTCGTCAGATCCCTCGAGCGCCCCAGTTTTGATCATGAGCATCCATCCAGGAGGTGCTGCAGCCGTTGAATCTCGTCTAGGATTTGATCATGGTTGAACATCGTCGAACAGGCATCGCACGGCCACTAGCCGATACGTGACAAGTGGGAGGAGCGTCACCATCCGATCCCAACAAGGTCTAGGTAAATTTCAAATCGAGCCCTGCCTTTTGTATATTTATTTATTTGTGTTGTAATTAAAATAGTCAGCGTAAATGAAATGGGAATTTTTCAATCGAGGCCCCTAGTGTTTAAGGAAATTACAAATGGGTTCAGTCGAGCTCAACTCAGGTGTAGTCCCACATGAGCTAGGCAAATTGCATGTAACCCCTAAGGATTTTTTAATTGTAAAATAATTTAATAAATTTAAAAATATATTATATGCTTCTGGTACATTTGCAATGAAACCCTGACATTTATTTTTATTGCAAATATGCCCTTGCTAGTTTATGAATTTTGGTGCTTGGATTTCATTTATTAAAAATAGCGCCCTTGCCCTAAAAGTCAAGAAATGATAGGTCTAAATGCCTTCTAACACTTATTTTTTTGCCACATTTTTATTTTGCATTTTTTAGCATTTTAACTATTTATCAAAATCAAAATGAGCAATTTTTTTACTATAGTATAAAATACCAAAAAATAGAAAAACATTTCAAAAATTGCGAAAAAAATTATATTGTCTAGTTTCTCATGTTTTACCTCCAGACCAAAAATCCCTAAAAATGTAAAAAGAAAGAGACTATAAATTGAAAAATCTCAAAAACCTTTATAAAAATCTAAAATATTCTCAAAACCCCCCAAAAATAATTTTCACTATTTTATAATTTTATCTATATGATTATCTATATGCTAAAATTTATTTGGGAAATTTTGGACTTAGTTTTCTATTTTTAATTTCCAAGTCAATATCGACCTACTATTAAATCTCTAATTTGGGATTGTTTATTTGTAAAATGCATTAAAAATTAGCGAAAATGCTAGAAAATTCACAAAAAAACTAAAAGATTATTTAAAATCTAAAAAAAACTTAATTCTATATTTTTTAATTATTTTTAGTTATATCTCTATCTATATTATCTATTATGGCATGTATAGCTTTATATAATTTATTGTATTTTAAAAAGACTATGAAATATAAAAAATCTAAAAATATAAAAAAGAAAATACAAAAAATATAAAATTGAAAACAGATTATAAATATATATATAGTATATATGATTAAAACCCCACAAATATATATATATAATATATAATATATGTGTGTGTGTGTACATAATGAATGACATGCCTACTCTTTGGTTAAAAATAACTATAGGCTACCAATTTTGCTCTCTGTGGTTCGACCTCCACATACTTGTTATACATTTTGTTGTAGAGAATAATAAATTTTAACTCACATTTTGTGCTATTCAGTGCTTGATTTTTAAAGTTGGTTAATTATTGATTGGGTGAGATGTATTGAGTGGTCAACACACTGACAGTGGTTCTGCCTTATGAAACCGTACGACCCTCAATTAGATCCCTCTCATCAGGGTGTACCAGTGTCCCTTTTTCTATTAGATAGACTATGGGTGATGGCATGGGAAGTGGCCATGGTAAGAATTTGACAAGCAATCCTACGATATCTCTTTCTTTTGTTGAGTGTAGGTGCAGGCAAAATGTTCATGGCCTTCTGAAGTAGGGGACCAAAATATCTTGAATAGTCACCACCACATCAGGGTTGACTAACATTTTATAGGTTTTCTATCTCTTCCATACTATGGAAGAGATCGGAATCATCATGTACACAAGGATGACTAAGAGCAGTCTGTACAATGCCATCCTTCGGGGGTAGGTGATGAATCCATGATTCTCACTCTTTATTCATTTATTTTAGTTGCTTATCTTGGCAAATCATCATGCAAATAGGTGTCAATACAATAATATAGCAATCTACATGCATTTGTAAATATTGCGTAATTAGTATGTATTTGTGCAAAAAAAAAGAATAAAGGAAAAGAAAAAGGAAGGAGGAATTTAGAATATATACAGAGTGATCCGAACCCCAAGAGAAGGTCAAGCCTTGACCTGATTACCAAAATAAAATAAGTAGAGAGAGATAGGGCCTACTCTATGTTGTACATATTACCTATGTATATAAATAATTATTTTTGATAAAATAAAAATTATTCTTTTTACCTCCTTGTATATATTTCTAAAAAGAAAACAACAATAAAATAAAATCAAGAAAATAAAATAAAATAAAATTGAAATCTTCTCTCACTTGTATAAGATACATGTGTATATACTTGTAAATAAATAATAAAAATAAAATAAAAATGGTTTAATGCTCCTAAAATTAGGGGAAAATAAATAAATACAAAATTGGGGTATTTGTGAAAAAAATAAAATAAAATTTATTGTACAAAATACATAGGTATATTATACCTGTATAATACTATATTAAAAATCACAAAAAGATATTTTACAAAATATCAAACATTTTTCATTTTATACACTTTTTATTTTGACTTCATTTATTATCTTTTATTGATTTTATAAATAATTTGTAAATTCTAATTTTCTGATTGGTCCAACCGGATGTTGACCTCCGGTCAACGCCCTCTTCCAGGCTTGACCTGACCCGACTTCTTCTGCTAGAGCTTCTTCTCCCAATTTTCCCGGTCGGATCATGTCACCTCTCTCCCTGATTTATTACCCGTTGCTTCTCCTAGGATCCATCACCTTTGCAGATCCCTAGGAAGGCGCAGATCTTCCCAGGGTTGTGTGCTTTTTCCTGATCATCTCACCCTCCTGGGAAGCTTATAAAATGTCTCCTCCACCTCCACTACATCAGCACTCGTTCCTCGCTTCCACTTCAACCCCTAGCCACCTCCAGGTGAGTGACAACTACTCGGAGAGACCCTTGGAGCTCGGTTTGGAGCAGCGATGATGCAGTTCATCCTTCGTGGCCGGAGATCTGCCGCAATACAGTTGAGGCCATAACCTCAACGACCATCGTCGCCTAGAATTCATGAGTCCATCCAGATCCTCAGGTATCTATCCTACCCCGTGCTCTTCGCTTGTGATTCCACTCATTCCATCTAGCACCGTTGCACCTCCACTTGCTCTGACCAGCTGGTCAAAGCCCCGATATCCACACCCAAACGTTCATATCGACTCGCCATATCACCCTTCATCTTCTCCCACAACCTGTTCACCCTACAGCTCAACCATCGAGTTGAGATTAGGCCTGGTCTCCCTCCCTCACGTTCGTCGGAGACTCAAATCCCATCCACCCTCTCTTCTTTGTGTTTCGCCAAGCAATAACCTGACTCGAGAGTCCCCTACGAGTCGCTCTACCATTTGCAGGTCCTAATGTGCAGGGAGGACTCATTTCAAGCCTTCAGGTGCTCACGTCGGAGCTATCCCAGGTCACCCTTCACCGTCATGCTCATCCGGTTAATAGCTCCGACATCAGAGTCGCTCATTCGACGCAGACAGCCTATATGATCTCGTTGGAACCCTCAGATGGTTCATCGGAGTCTCGGATCCCATCCTAGGCTCAGGTGAAAGTTGTCGGGGCCCTGTTCTTGCAAGGCCGCTCCCTGTCGCTGGATGAGCCCGTTCCTGCTAGATTCCAACAGAGCCACCGATCAGATCAGCTTTTGGACTGTTGGATCTGGCATTCCCTGACACATCTGCCCCGCACATTCCAGACACCATCTGCATTATCAGATAAGCAACAGGAGGAGATCAGAGACGTACGATAGCGACAGCTTCCACACACGTCATGCGTCCTCACGTGGTTCGCGCATGCCCTACAATGGTATTTTGCCCTTTTACACCCCACAATTTTATGTTTTATTATATACCTATGCAAATAAAGTGTTAGTTTAGACTTTTTTGCAGTTTAGAACTCATGGTTTCCAGTATTTGCACTTAAGTCCAGTTGAGTTGCAGTCACATGCCGTCCCACATATTTCTCCAGTGTTTTTACATTTAGTGCCTCGAACGTTTTCTATGCTATCCTTTGAATGAAATGTTTCTGATATTTACACTTATGCCCCTATGTGTGGTTTATTAAGCATGTGCGGAAATTAATTGGACAATTTGCAAATTTACCCCTGATCTTTTAATATGCGTTATATTTTGGTTTGGAAACTTTAAGATAATTGCATGTAGGTCTCTCCTTGTTGTATGCTTTGTTTTTCATCAAATAATTACCAAATTAACTCCAAAAAAACCACAAAAATTGCAGTTAGCTCTTGTTGACACGTATTATTTATGGTAATTTTTCTGAATTAATTTAGTTTTATTTGATATTTTCTAAAAATTAGAAACACCTAACAATTATTTTATCTATTTTATAAAATACCAAAAAAATATATAATTTGTTTCAAAAATTACAAAAAAATAATGTATGCTTGTTTATGTTAGTTTCTGTAGCTTTTTGTGTTAAAAATCATTGTAAAACCCCTAAAAATATAAAAACTCTAAAAAAACTTATAAAAATCTTAATAATTCAAAAAATTATAATTTTAGTTTCTCTAATTTGATATTTTTATTCCCTTTTTCATAAAAATCACAAGCAGGACCTTAGGGCATTTTTACTATTTTAAATTTGTCTTTTAGTCCAAGTTGTACATTGCTTTCTTTTCTTGTCTTTGTTTAATTTTTATAAAATCGCATAAAATAAAAAAACCCATAAATTCACCAAAAACATTTGAATATTTGAAGAATATAAAAATATTTGTGTTTCCTATTTTTGAGCATTTTTGGTGCCTAATAAAAATTTTTGAAGCTTGCTTGTCATGTTTTCTTAGTTTGAAAATATAAAAATTACAAAATTAAAAACCACAAAAAATGCTTTTTATTCTCTGATTTTCGACTACTTCATACATTTTCGTGCTCCTTGTGTTCGACCCATCGCTATACTAGGTTAAATAAATAACGAAAATCATTAACATTGGATTCTGTGCTTTGATTGTCTTATTTGTGTGGTTCTCTATTTTCTTGATTTAGATTTGGCCTATTGATTGGGGTCACAATGATCCGTGTTTATTCTTGTTAAGCATAGTCAGTAGGTCGCTCATCGGAATGGTGATGTTACCGGGGAGCACAGCTTAGTAGTCTTTTCAGCCTTTTTGCATATTTTTATATCTATCTGTTATAACTATTTTTGACCCATTTCTGTTTCACTTTTTGTGCAAGGAACCACCCGAGGATGCCTTGGAGGAGACTCGTATCTGAGAATGGGCAGGAGCAGAGCAGGAGTAGTTATAGTATATAGATTAACATAGAGTAGTTTTTTTATTTTCCATCACATTATTATTCTTGTAATAATATAGGACCGTCAGACTCTCATTGGACTTGAGGCATATCGGCGTTTGTTTCACCGAGCACCGATGTGCTCAGGGGACCTCACTGCGATTTTCGCCGATTTTGTCTTATGGCACTTTTTTCTATTTGATTCTCGAAGATTTTGGCCCCTAGACTTAGGAATTTCTTGATTATGATGCAAATAACTTAAGGCCCAATCCCTAGCTATTTGCCTGCACCTATAGTTCGTAATCAGACCTTATTGAAAACCATTAATAAAAAACTGACTTGATTGATTGAGAGGTCATGTGTCGTAGAGGTCGTATACAATGCGTGCAGGATCCGTTGTGGCGGACACCGATCGACATCCGAGACCAGAAATCAACCTCTCTCTCTGATCAGTTAGCTATTATTCATCACGATTAGAAATTTCTCGTCTGAAGACGTTTTCTTCTTGAATCATTTAGATTAGTTTACATTTCTGCCTATAAATTTATGTGCGTATCACCCTACATGTAGAGTGTTGGAGTCAGGTACACATTTCTTATTTTGCATGCATCATAAGTTTTGATCGCGCATCAGCTTTTTCAACTTCTCCCCCTTGTTTTTGCATTTTAATTAATGGGGAGATCGAAAAAATTGTTAGGTGTTTGTTTCTTATTGAAAAATACCATAAAAAGAGATAACCATAACATTGGGACTGCTAATCAAACTTCGGGAGAGTCATTCCCTCATTGTTTGGTTTGCTTGAGCGAGAGAGTGACCTGCACACTAGGATAGAGCCAAACCTGAACTATCGTTAGAGTACTAGTCTCAGGGTTAGTCATTCTCTAGTGAGGATCTCCCTGGTCTCTGATAAAACAGGTCGCGACGTCCTTAACAGATTGAGTTTATCGGGTAGCTGGTAAATGATCCACAACTTGTACTGGCTGGGAAAGATCTAGCTTTGGGATTGGTCCTGTCTCTTGGGAGCAATGGGTACCCAACAACTCGCTTAATCGCTCTGCAAGACTGAATTATCACTTAAATAAAATCGATAAAATAAATGATCGAACCTTCATAGTCATCAGCTCAGCGTTGCGTAGGTGAAATTGGTGTTTGACTTCTGATCTTGTTTGCTTACCAGATCTCATCCGCGTTTCTCCACATCACGATGATGGGCTAGAGGTCCCTTAGGCTGCCTTTGACAACACCACTCTCGAGCACTTCTACCCACTCATCTAAGGAGGTTCTAGTGAGCCTTGACCTTCTCTCTGAACCCGAGATCGATTTCTCCCTGTTCCCCATTGAGCACCCTTCTTCTAGTTCTGAGGTGCCCGAGCAGAGACCAGCAAAACAACTATTTGTTCATATGATGACACCTGAGTTCATGTCTTTTTCCTTTGCAGAGACCCGTGAGATGGCCAGTAGTGAGGGGGCATCGACGGACAGCCCCAGGGTTCAACGTATGTTTTAGATCAAGATGCCATCAACAACACACTTCTAGCCTCCATGGAGAGGATTCAAAGGCAGATTAGAGACCAAGGAGTCTTCATGGTAAAGGTGCACCAAGAGATCACATAGATGCGAGCTGACAGAGGAGAACTGCACCAAGCAGGCGGTAGAGAGATTCAAGAGGTTGGAGGAGGAGATGGAGGATAGCCAGACAAGCCGCAGGAGCCAGCCAGACCAGCCAGGTCGATGAGGGAGTTGCACAACTCTGGTGCAACCCTTACACACTGTTCGATGCAGCTTCGACGATTCTGGAGACTTCAATCTCCCACCTCAAACCATTCATCTATTTCCCAAGTTCCATGGACTTGCCACCGAGGAGCCACATCTACACCTGCAGGAGTTTGAGATGATCTGCAGCACTGTCCACTACAAATTCGTGGATGAGGATACCATCATGATGATGGCATTTCCATTCTCCCTCGTCCACAGAGCAGCCTACTGGTTGAAGCATTTTGGGAAATATGTGACTCGTGAGAGCAGCTCCGGACTGAGTACTTGAATAAGTACTATCCACTCAACTAGACGAACGCAGCGCGAGTTCCATGAGGCGTGGAATCGATTTCGTGAGCTCATTTACCGGCGTCCCCATCACGACATATCCAAGCACAACCTAGTACAAAGCTTCTTATGTGGGATGACACTAGAGCAGTAGGGGATAGTTAACGCTTCTTGTAGGGGCTCCTACTTCACCAAAGATGAGGACCAAGTCTGGGCCATCTATGAGCAGATGGTCAAGAACTATACAGTGATGTCCCAAACTAGGCTCTACACTCAGGGGAAGCCCCCACCACATGCCATGTCTTATCAGGATAACACGGGTTGATGCAGGTCCATCCACTTCTTCATCAGCAGCAGTAGCAGCACAGGTAGAGTCTTCGACTGTTGACATTGGCATCATCAGCGAGAAGTTGGACCATATTGAGATCATCGAGAAGAAGCAGTGCCAGGGCATGACATAGATTGATCAGTTGGCACAGACCTTGAGTAACCTGAAGACCCAGATCATGTGTCTCCATGAGGCACAGACGGCTTCTCAGCCTCGTTTTAGGTCACATGTTGATCCCAACAGCAGCAGTTCATCCCAACACTCCGCCCAACACTGACAGGTTCACCACATCAAGGTGGAGCCGGTCTAGTAGTTGCAGCACCAGAATTCTCAGCCACTGCCATCTCAGGACACTTAGATGGTGGTGTACTAGCAGGATCATCCATTAGCAGTTCTTCCCCCATCCCCGTATGAGTAGGAGCCATTGATGGAAGTCAATAGGATTTGGTATGATCGGCAGCAGCCCGGGATCCGTAGAGATCATCCCAAATTCAGGTCGTCTACCGGAGGTGCCTCGTCCCAGCAACAACCTCCAGCTCAGAGTGGGTAGTCCATCAAACCTTAGCAGCAACCACATTACTCCCAGTAGCCATCCTACCAGTATCAGTCGGGTCCTCGTCCCTACCAGCAGAGACATCAATGGAGGCAGCAACAGTATTCTCAGCCTCCCCATCACTAGTTCCAGCAGCAGCAGCCTCATTTCCAGCGAGGCAACCCGTCCGGTTCTCATGGGCCAGTGTATGAGAACCCAGCTCTTGATGATCTAGCTCACCTACTCTCAGACTAGCAGGCATCCTTTAGGCGGGAGATGGACGAGTTTCGCTAGGAGATGAGGGAGATCATTAAGGTCAAGGCTGCCATACCCGCTCAGATTGATCCCAACCCGAATAACCTCAAGAGAAAATCTGAGCAGGTACAGTTCACAGAGACCACCACTCCTAGTGCTTTATTGGGTGACATTGCTTCATATACATTTGATGCTGATTTTGTGCCACTTTGGAGCGGTAGGATGCCAACCGACGATGCCTCATCTGAGCGATGACACCATGAGGATCCAGGAGTGCCAGACGAGGAGGATAACAGTGTTGATGTTGCCTATTATGTTGATGACGGTGGTGCTCATGCCACCAAGGATGATGTTGATCCAGTCGACGGTACTGAGGTTATAACTTCTCCAGATCCAGATGGTGGTACTGATGCCAACACTTTTCATGATGCTAAGCTAGAGCGCGGTGTTGATGACGTGAAGATATATGATGTGGGTGGTATTGATGCCATCATTTCTATTCCAGTTGTGTTCCCTCCAGTTCTTGTATCTCAGGACATTTTGAAAAACAACAAAAAAATTAATAAAGGAAAGGTTTCTTCATCTTCAAATCCATATATATGATGCATGATGATACTTGTATGGATTTCGTTTTCTCCCAAAGGTAGGAACCTATCCCTATCCCTCTCTCTGAGGAGGGCCCAACCATCCCCTTCTCTTAAGCACTCTGCTTGGCGAAGGGGAATAAAAAAGAAAATCCAAAAATAGACCAACAGTTTGAGTTCAACTAGCAGATGATGGACCAATTCCATATCTAGCTGACTCTACAAAAGGCACTTGAGCACATCCCTTTCTTCCAGAGGAACTTGAGAGAGAAGACCACCATTCGTAGGAAGAAGAGCAACCATCAGGTAGAAATCCATGTGCTGACCTATGCCACCTGCTTCGCCATTTAGAACTGTCTGCCCGCCAAGAAGCCAGATGCGAGAGCTCCCTATGTCAGATGTCACATTCATGAGCATAGATTTGATCGCACTCTACTAGACAGTGGCTCTTCCATCAACCTCCTTCTGGCAGCCTTATTCGACCGATTCGCGTTTGGCCCTCTTAGACAAAGTATGAGAGTCCTTCAGTTTGTTGATTGATTTGTCATGAGGCCGAAGGGGTTGTTGAATAACATGGTCGTCACAATTCAGGGCCTGAAATTCCCCTTGGACTTCATTATGTTGGACATGAAGATCCCTGAGTCTGTGATAGATATCCTCATCATTCTAGGACGTCCATTCTTGGCCACAGCCAAGGCAGTGTCCGATCATGATAGCAAGAAGGTGTACTTTCACGTCGAGGGTGAGATTATACAAATAGAGACGATTGATGAAACGAGAGCACGAGACTTAGCTTGCACCGAGTAGTTAAGTGATGCAGAGCAGACGATGGAGGCAGAGCGAGACGTCCAACAGGAGTGCGACTTTGTGATCACTAATGATGAAGTTGCTTGGTCCAACCCTATTTCACGAGCCCTTCTCTCACCTTCAGATGCCGTAATTTCACAACTTCCGGTAGAGGAGATTTTGGAGAGCACACTCTTGGTCGAGGACACTTTTGGGGCTGACGACCGCGTTCAGGATAGCAAGGCAGAGTATATATCTTGTGATTCAGACATAGATTGGAAAATTTCGATGATTATTTGTCTTGTCTGATTCCCACAGAGCCAGAAGCTAAGGTGGAGACAGAGCCAACACCAAGCACAGATACACTAGCAGGGTCGTCTGCACCAGTTATTCATAATCAGCAAGAGTTCTCAGCTTCAGATCTGATTTCCTTCACTCAAACCTTTTAGAAGCAAGATTTGTCAGCTCCCAATTGTCCAAAACTGAAGACTTTGCCGTAGTAGCTGAAGTATAAGTTCCTTACGGGTGAGCACGAGATGTACCCAGTCATTATCTCAGATTTGACTCGAGAGCAAGAATCTCGATTGATGGAGGTTCTTGAAACAAATCACAAGGTAATAGGATGGAGTGTAGCTGATCTCCAGGGGATAAGTCTAGCCCTGTGCTCTTACCATATCTTTCTCGAGGAGGATGCGAAGCCGTTGCATGAGTTCCAGTGACGGATGAACCTGAATCTTCGAGAGGTAGTCATGAAAGAGATATCCAAATGATGGAATGCCGATTTTATCTACCCCATCTCCAACTCCAAGTCAGTTAGTCCATTACATGTGGTGCCCAAGAAGATGGGCATCACTATAATTGTAAGTGAGTCTGGAGAGGAGATAGCTAACCTGGTATCCACTTCTTGGAGGGTCTGTATGGACTACAGATGATTGAAACAGTCCACCAAGAAGGATCATTTCCCACTTCCTTTTATTGATCAAATTATAGAGAGGCTAGTTGGGAAGAGTTATTACTGTTTTCTGAACGGGTACTCTGGATACAATCAGGTGGCCATAGCCCCCGAAGACCAGGATAAGATGACATTCACCTGTCCATTTGGGACATATGCTTTCAGACGAATGCCATTTGGTCTATGTAATGCCTGGGTGACATTCCAAAGGTGCATGTTGTCCTTCTTCTCGGATATGGTGGGTGACTGTTTAGAGGTCTTCATGGAAGACTTCTCAATCTACGGCGACGGGTTTGATGCTTACCTTGATTGTCTAGACCGAGTTCTTCACCGCTACATTGAGGTGCATCTTGTTCTTTCTGTGGAGAAAAGTCACTTCATGGTAACTTAGGGGCTGGTGCTTGGTCATATCATCTCCAACAGGGGCATGGAGGTTGATTCGGCCAAGGTGGATATCATCAGGAAACTCAATCCACCATCCAACTTGCGGCAGTTGTGGTCTTTTCTGGGGCATGTCGGTTTCTACCGACATTTTATTCATGACTTCAGCAGGATTGCCCGACCACTCACTGATCTGCTGAAGAAAGACACTTCATTGTACATGATAAGTGTCTTGCATCTTTTAAGACTCTAAAACACCTAGTTGTTGAGGCTCATGTCCTTCAACCGTCTGATTAGTCTCTCCCATTCGAGATTATGACGGATGCCTCTTATTTTGCCGTGGGGGCAGTGCTAGGATAGAGGAGGGATGGAGTAACATTTTCCATTCACTACACTAGCCGTACATTGGATACCGCTCATCGGAACTATATAGTCACAGAGAAAGAGATGTTAGCCGTAGTTTTTGCCTTGGACAAATTCAGATCAAATATTCTGGGATCCAAAGTGACTATCTATACTAATCATACCGCCATCAGGTACCTTATGGCAAAGAAGGATGCCAAAGCTCGATTGACTACATGGATCCTTCTAGTCAAGAAGCTTGATAGTGAGATTAAGGATAAACCTGGAGTCAAGAACGTGGTGGCAGATTGATGAATCTGTGATTCATCACTGTAAAAGTTGAAAATAGAGATTTGTTCCCAAATAATTAGATGCATTTCACCACTTATATTGCATAATTAGCATTCATGCATGTGTAAATAATATCTTCATTTTAGCATTCATATTTGCATTAAATAAGGAGCCAAACCCATTTGTAAATATTCACCTGCATATTAGCCAAATTAACCTTTTTGTATATATTTTATACTAACTCCAAATCCAATAAAATCAACACTATAGTGTATATATTACTAACACTAATAAAAGAAAATATCAACGAAATACTAACTTGTAAAATTGTCCAATAAAACCCAAATCCAAGTTTGAGATCAAGAACCTTAAAATGTGCATATCTCTCTCACATGGTATCCATTTAGACCTACTCACTTTTAAAGTAATATACATTCAAAGACCTTCAAAACAAGACCAATTTCATTAAAATCGGAGATCGTATGTGAAACTTGGGATTTGAGCCCATATTGTATATTATACATATTAACAAAAATGCCTTGTATTTTATCCTTTTATTTTCTTAATTATTAAAAAATAGATTAAATTATAAATATTCCTGTCATATTTTCTCTATTTTTAGTTAGATTTTTCTCTTAATAAAAATTAAAAAAAATTATAAGAGATAAAACCACGGTATTTTATATCTATAAGGTACCACCCAAAAATACATTTTGTACCGATGACTTCCTTTGATTTTCGATCCTTCATGGAAGTTGTATATCTCATCGAGACGAGAAACTTTTATGTTGACCACTTTTTGATTTGACCTATTTTGATATTTCTTTTTGATTTCTCTTTTAATTTAAATTTGTTTTTTTCAGGGAGCGACACATCGCCGCTCCGGGAGCCGCCACGTGTTACCCATTTTCATTATTTTTACTTCTCTTATTTTATTTTACATAATTTTATTATTTTAATTAAATTATTTTAATTAATTAATTAATTAAATTATTTAATTATTATTATAATTAATTAAATAAACGCCACGTGGCTACTCGCGAGCGCGCCACGTGGTGCCTTCTCTTTCCTCTCTTATTTTCCCTCGACTTCCATGCATGTAACCCTTCTCACACGACCTTCCCCATCTCCCCTGTCTTCTCGCGCGACTGGGCAATCTGCCCTTGCGCGTGCCCGCGTCGCCTGTGCAATCGCAACCCCGGCTCGTGCAACCACTCACCCTTCTTCCTCGTCCACTTCATCCTCTTCCCGCAACTGCCCATTTCCTGCAGCAGTGTCGCAACCGTCGCACTCCACTCGTCCCTCTTCTTGAAGATTGCGAACAACCCAACCACCTATAAAACTTCCCTCGCCTCCTTCGACAGCCCTCATCCACCATCCTCTAGTTCAGGGCATCGAGCTCCACCCGTCTCTTGGTGACAACAAGAGAAAGCGAGTGCAGCGAGTGACGACGTGCGCCTAGACGGCAATATCCAAGGGACCACTGTCCCTTGTCTCAGCTCCGCCTTGCTGAGGCGTCGAGCAAGGATACGAGGTGCTACTCTGTACACCCCCTTCCCAGGCATCCGTCCATATCTCCCAAATAAAGTTCCGTTCTTCTCCTTGCTCTTGTTTCCTTTTTCCTCTGCTACTACTTTTCTCTTCCTCTTCTCTATTTTCCATGTCACCGCACCACCCATCTCCACCTTCGTTTTCTTGTTCCGCTCATTCTGTCCTTGTTCCGATTGAGTTACCACTCCACGCTCTACAACCACCTGCTCTCTTCAATCCATCGCACAGTCCAGTTACCACCTCGCCTCGGTCCGCTAGCTTACGTCGCCATCCAAGCACAACAGCTCTCTACTTCGGTTCCCCATTACCCCGTGCACCTCCATCGCTACAGCTGCCCGTCTACGCGTGGTTGTGTGCCATTCCTACACAGCCTCTTCATGCGCCTCCTCACGCTCCCAACTCCCTGTAGCTGATCGCCCTAAACTTCTCTACAGCCCCTTACGGTCGTGCGTGACTGCCACCGAACTTCCATGATGCAGCACAGGCAACCAGCTCACCAGCCCCGTGCAGCCCATGAATCCTCCCTCTATCCAATCCCCTTCGCCGCCCTAGTACGCTAGCAGCTTCAGCCACCTTGGCCTGCAAAGCCTCCCCTGCATATCGTGTGTCGACCATCCAAGTTCGCTCCAGCTGCGCGTGACCCATCCAAGACCGCCACCACCCGCCTGCTCTCGGTCCATCTCCAAGCAGCCTCGTCGGTGTGGGGGTGCGTGCCTCTTGAGCGACTCGTCCCCATCTCTTTCTCCTCCTCTCGTGCAGTGCACGTGAATGGAGGGAAATTTCCACGAAACCCCTCATTCTTCCAAGCATTCACAAGAACGCCCCACCGTCAGAAGAAGCGCGTGCATGAGGTGTTCCCTGTGGAGAAATTACGCCCGATACCTACAGCTTCAGCAAATTGCACGCACGTCCATGCCTACTAATGTCATGTGCGAGGCACGTGTCTTTCTGGCACAGTTACTGAAACATCCCTACAAGTTCTGGTAATTGCATTTCTGTCCAGTCAGCATATTATTGCATTTTGAACCATGTGTTGGCATGTTCATTTTACAACCATTTACATTATTTTATCTGTTTGAAAGTTGCATATTGTAGAACAATAAATTCTTTATCTATTGAATATTTATTTGTAGTTTTGTGAGACATGGTTTATTTAATATAATTAATTTAAAGAAATATTGCATATTTTACCCAATATCGATTCTAAAATTGATTTTAAATTAATATTGCTCTAAAAAATTACCAAAAATTCACAATAGGTAGAGTTTGAGAAGTTATACTTCGTGCCCAAAAATCATCACATTTGCATGCATAACGAGGTATAAATAAATTAATTGGTATTTTACATAATTGATTTTTAATAAGTAAAAATTAGTTGTTTTGGGGATCAAGTAATTTTCCTGGATTCATTTCACATAGAATCATCTAGGATAATTTTAGTTTCCGAAAATAAATTAATTTGGTATTTATTAAAATTAATTTTGTGAAAATCACCCCGCATTCATATTTAATTTTTATTTAATAAATTTAGAGTCGAAAAATTTCAAAAAATCTGGGATAGCTTTATTTCATCATAATTAACATCATGACCAAGTTTGAGCATTTTTAAACTTAGTTTGGTCATATTCACATTTTAACCCTCTAATTTGTCCACGATTGCATTGCATTTTTAATTACATAAAAAACAAAAAAATATTCTCATGAAAACCTAGCATGTAGAACGACTTTAAATTAATCTAAGGAGAAAGTTGCCTCCCTGAGTTTGACCTTGGACTTGACCAAGTAAAATAAAAATTATCGCTCGATATTAATTGATATATTAATTAAAGTGGTTTTTGATAAATCTAAATTTGCCCAACTACAACGAACGACCACACTTATTTTAATCGTTAATACGGTTAAAGTAAGAAGGTGAAAATAGGGTTTTTCAAATGGCACCATTGCCGGTGAGGAACAACTTAGGTTAATTTCTAGAAAATTTAGATTTTAGGTTTTCATCCCCGGGTAGTCTGATTCCCGGGTTTTCTTGTGAATATTCTTTTGTTTATTTCCAGCATTTGTTTATTTTGTGTCATTCTCTATCTGACCATCATTTATTTGTCTGCGAGGAACACGAGGCACCGAAGGCAATTCACCAGGCGAGCTGAAGAACCTGCATCGATTTGAACTTTCGAGAGAACTTGTAAAAAAGAGTTTGCATTTATAGCAGTTCCCGTTTGGGTTCTCGCACGTGTAAAGTGAATAATAAAAAGAGTCTTTGTGTCGTGTGGTTGACTGACGTAGGATAGGGCCTGCACATGTGGCTCTTAGAGCTATCTTAGGTCAGTTTGTGCTCGTAATATCTAGGACCACACTTTACCATTAAAAGACACACTTAGACCACAGAACTTAGCAAAATTTAACCTGTTCTCCACTCGCTAATAGAACTGCTTGTCTAGGAGCAGCTTTTCATCGATTGCATTCATTTAGCATAAAATTTCAATTTTGTTTTGCATCCCACATGTAGAGCGCGAGGATCACTGTAAGTTTTCTGTACTTGGCATACATCATCATTTTATCGTGCATCGGCATTTCTCGACTCCTTCCCCTTGTTTTTTCTAACTTAGGATTAAAGGAAATTGGGACTGAATGATAAGCGTGCCTTGTGTGTTGGACTACTCAAGTGGTCATCTAACTTAAAATCAGGACTGCTAAACAAATTGACCAAAAAATCACATAAAATTGGAAATTCTGTTTGCGGGAGAATAACCCTAACCTTGATTTCAGGCTGAGTGAGGGTACAATGTGTGTGCACATCCTAGGATAGAGCCAAAATCCCCATCTTCCATATCAAGTGCCCCGATCCTAGCAAATATCACATGCTGAACTATGTGAGGTTCGACATACCAGCACCAAGTAGCCTCTGCCTGCTTCAGCAAGTAGATCTGGGCAAAATAGTTGTACACCACTACAAGTTGCTAGTAACTGATGAATCTCCATTTCATCACCTTTATTCTATCATTTTGGCCTTAAAAACACTAGCTACTGCATTTAAATAGCATTAATTCACACATAATAGCATCCATTATATATTGTATTTATTGTATATAAAATAAGGTTTTTAATGTCAAAATTATAGAATAAAAAGAAGAAAAGAAAAAGGAATAAAATATTGAAAATATTTTATAACCCTAAACCCCGAGACCAAGGCAAGAATTGACTTGGTCGATAAGGAATAAAGTAGGGGGAGATATGGGCCAAAAATAGAATAAATACCTCATTTATTCGTTCTTTAATTATGCAGTTTTGACACCTATTTTATTCTTTACTATTTAGTTATCAAATAAAGAAAATTTGTACACAAAAGTTATAGATAATAAGGTAAATAAAAATACAAAATTGAATTTCTGCAAGAATAATATACAATTTTCATTTTATACCCAGAATAAAAAGCGAGAAACCAAACTTCACAGACCCATATCTTTCAAAAAAAAACTTAAACCATAGAAAAATCACATTAATTGTATATAACTTTTCAAGAGCTATTTATGGTGGTGATTTTATATTTTTTGTAGTTACCGTGTAGAAGTTAGGTTTTGGTCCCCTATTGTACAGTCTACCGATTAAAATATTCAATTTATTTATTATTGTACAGTCTACCGATTAAAATATTCAATTTATTTATTATTCATTCTTTTTACAAATTTATATTTTTATGATTTTGTAAAAATTATTTAAAACATATGTGCATGTTAAAATTAGAAGGAAATCAAAAGGAAACTACAAAATAAAATAAGTCTATACAATTATAAAGGCAAAAGACCTTTGTGTATACATAAAAGGGGAAAAATATTCTTTAATTATTTATTCTTTCATATTTTTTTATAATATTGTAAATACTATTCATATTCTATTAAAAATACAAAACTAAAATAAAACTCAACAAAATACATTAAATTAAATAGTATATATAGTACATAGGTAAAATACCTACAAATATACCTACATAATGTACATACCTATTTATCAAAGTGTACAAATAACATCACAAAAAAAATAAAAATATATTTATATTGGAAAAAAATAAGTTATAAATATATAAAGTAATAGAATAAAATAATAAAACAAATTACACAAAATAAAAAGAAAGTTGTATAAAATATAGGTAAATATACCTATAAATAAGCCATTAAAAATAAACTTTAAAAAATACATTAAAAAATAAATAAAAATCATAATAAAATACTACATAAAATAATAAACATTTTTTATTATATAATAATAAAATAATAAAATCATTTACTATTTTTAAAGTATTTATTTTTGAATTTCTAGCTTGTTTTGTCCAGTAGCGAGCCTAGCTGGACCAATCACCGCGTGTCAAATATTGACCGGGTCAACTTCCCACTCTGTTGTCTGAAGTGACGCGACCTGTCAAACCCCGCGTTTTCCACCATTTTTCATGGGCATCTCGTCCATCAATCGGTCTCGCGTCCTGAAGAGAAAATGATCATTGATCATCAGAGATCCACGCCACCTTCTTGGATCACCGAGAAACACGTTCGAATCTTTGATTCACCACGGTCAATAAGGGTGCATCACCATGCCTATAAATAAAAAGCTCTGCCTCCTCTTCCAAATTTGGTCAACCTTTAGTTTTCTTCTACTACAGCCTTTGGTCCAGATCAATTCTTCAAGACAGGGAGAAGCTCCATGAGGCTAAAGCTAGTTGGAGAAGGCAAGGCTGCACCCACAGCGGCGCTCCGGTGGAGCCTTGCTCCCTGGTGTTCCACAAGGTATGAGAGATGTTTTTCTTGCTTGTTTAGCTAGGTTTTATTTCCCGCATTTCATTTGTGTACGCAGTCTAGTGATTGGCGTAGTTGGTTAGCTAAGTTTAGTTAAATCAAAGTTCGCCGGAGCTCTGCTCCGGCGAACGATCTCATCGTGAACCATCTATGCTCTGCCCCTCCTTTCACCCTCACTTCATTCCCTCTAGCATTCTCCATCTTCTGATCACCCCTGATCAACCAGAACCTTCCTGGTTCTGAGAATCGAGGCTCACCACCTCCTCTCGCCGGAGCTTCTCCGCCCATCCCATTTTCATCGCGTAACATCTTCAATACAGGTCGAGATCGAAGCCCTCGAGCCACCCGTTCTTTCCGTGCAGGGTATGGCGTGAAGGAGTACCTCTGGGCTCATATCGACCTGATACAAGGTTCCTGGAGGTGCTATTCTTCTCCGAGCTCTCCTGACCTCTTCGGACCTCCAGGCGCCTTGTTGAGTATATCAGCGGTTGCGGAACGATTCCCCAGACGTGTAGACACCATAGCCTTCGCCAAAATCCACCGGAGGAGGGAGAGAATTGATGACGAAGCTCGGGGAAGATTCCCTTCTTCCCCGTTCTTCGTGGACAACAATAATCATCGGATGGAGCTCACCTCCAGTTGCAATCCTGGTCGTTCAACCACGCCGCACCTCCAACCAGTCGATGAAGCCCAAGATCTCATCCTCACCGCAGATCGGCGAAGGGGTATCAAGCCTTCAGATCTCACCACGTGTTTAAGTGGAGGAAGGAGCACCGTTGGATCGGCCTATATTGGGGGTAAATTGCATAATAAGCCCCTCCTTTTTATGTATTTAAAAATTAGTTCTTTAAATAAAAGTTACATTTTAAATAGTTAGGGAATTTTGCATATAAACTCTTGTACTTTTTATATTTGCATTCTGGTCCCTGCCAGCGTCATGTGAAGTCCTCAGGTGACAATGGAAATTTTGCATATCACCCATTGGCATTTTTGAATATTATAAAATTGTTCTAGAAAATTAAATTAAATTTTATTTTGTTGGGTAAATTGTAATGTGCCCCCTGAACTTTTATTTATTTGCAGTTATACCCCTTTAGGCTATTTATCTTTCTGGCTTTTATCTAATTATTGAAAATAGCTACATAGCTCCTAAAAATACAAAAAAATAGGGATAAATGCTTCATGCTATGTATTTTCATGCCCATATTTTTAATTAGCATTTTTTGCATTGTACCTATTTATAAAAATTCAAAAGCAGCTAAATAATCCCTATCTAAACTATAAAAGACCAAAAAAATATAAAAACTTTTGAAGAATTCCAAAAAATTATATATGTTATATTTTGATATTTATTGAGTCCAGGAACAAAAACCCCTAAAAATAGTAAAAGAAAATTTAAAAATCAAAAAGCTCCAAAATCCAACAAAAAATATAAAAATTCCACAAAATGCCAAAAAATGTTTTTTGCTTTATAATTATCTATATATTATTATTTATGTATTAAAACTAATTTGGGTAATTTTAAGGCTAAAATATTAATTTTAAAATCTAAATTAATTTCGGATTATATACTAATCCCTTAATTGGGGTATTTGTGACTTTAAAAATACATAACAATTAGCAAACATTTTTGGAAAAATACAAAAACATTAGAAAAATATTAAAAACCCAAAAAATTTATTTTGTGAATTTTTTATAGGTAATAGTATTTATAAATATATTTTTATGTACTGTGTAAAGAAAGCCCTATATTAGATATATTGTTTTTGAAAAAGGGAAAATATAAAAAGATAAAATTATAAAAAGAAAAAATGAAATCAGAAAATTAAAATTCAACTAAAAATTATAAAACCAAAAATCAAATCAAAAAAATATATAAAATTAAAAACCCACAAAAAGAAGTTTATGAAAAAATGACTTGGTTGTACATAGAGAACCATAGGCTACCTGTTTTGCTCTCTATGGTTCAACCTCTACATGCTTATACACTATGCATTCTATAGTAGATAAAATAAATGTTAATTCCACTTTTTTTGGGATTCAATTATTTTATTAAATATTATGGGTTAATTGCTGATCTACCGAGTAGTTTTAAGTGGTAACTTCAGCGATTGGATATTTATCTAGACCCTCGGAAAATCTCGGTTATCGGATGGTGCCGTTGCCGGATAGCAATGAGCGTAGCCTATTTTTGCCAGTCATTTTTGTAAAAGAAATTATCTGCTTTATTGATTCCTTTATTTATTTGCAAATTAATTCTTTAATATTGGTTGCAAATATTCATAGATTTTTGTGGAATTTATTATCTTGATTATTTAAAAACTGCTAATGCCAATTTTCTTGCAACTTTGATGCGAGGGCCCGCCATGCGAGGATAGATTCCTAGGAGGCTGATGCAGCCAAGCCCGAAGGAGGCTGGTCTTCTCTTCTTGACCAACTAGAGAGAGCACCAAGGGTGCAGATGGAGGGATTAGCTTTGAAAAAAATTCAATTTTTGTAATTCTATGGTGAGAGAGATAAAATTTTGCATGTGATATAATTTGGACTCTACTCTTCATAACGAGGTCCAGTGCCCAGATGTCTGTTCACCTAGGGGCTTCATCGCAGTTTTCTATGTTCTACCAACTTATTTTGTTTTCCGTTGTTTTGAGCTTTCCACCTTCTTTTACTTTGTTTTGTGTGCATGGAACCCGTAGATTTAGGTTGCTTGAATCGGTAACTAGGTACACACATTAATAAGAATGCATATTCCTATAGTCTACTACCTATGGATCTAGTCAAGTTAATAATGCTAGTAATTCATATCTGAGACCGCGTGCCGCTAGAGGTCGTATACAACATGTGCAGGACCCGTTGTTGCGGGCACCGATCGGAATCAGAGATCAGACCTTGGTCTCATTTCTGAATAACTAGCAATTGGTTCTTCACGATTAATAGTAGCTACTGTTTTGAGTGATTTTGTCGATTGCACACCGCCATGTAGATAGGTTTAAAAATTTTATTTTGCATACCACATGGACAGAGCTGGGATGCACTGTAAGTCTTCTAACTTAGCATGCATCATTAGGTTCAAGGGTGATATTTCCATCATTGAGTCGATTTGCACAGCTTTTCTGCTATCTCCCTCTGATTTTGAGCACCTAGGACTTAAACGAAAATGTACAAAAATGTTAGGCGCTTGTATGAAAACAGACTCAAAAAAAGTGAAAACCAAAAAACTAAAACAAGGGGACTGCTAAATAAACTTTGACCTTAGATAAAAACTCTAATGGATCATAATTGTACTGGGTTCATAAATCCCTCATTGTTTTCAGGTACCTTCAGAGGGGACCAAAATCCCTCCCATGAGCGAGGCACGTACCATAAGGAATAGAGCCCAAATCCCAGTTTGTAACTGCCTTGTGTATCACTTGGAATTCTGAAGTAATGGCGCTTCTATCGTATCTGGCCAAGTAGGGCCTTGTCAACGATAGTGTTCCTGCCTTGTGTGGAACATCGACATGGTCTGAAGAACTGAGCATAGGCCACGCCTTCACGGGGGTGTCTGTCTCATCGGTTTGCATCCGAGTAGGTTCTTGCACGCTCACGGGTGATTCCGTTCCGAGCGAGAATCGAAATATTGATTTTGCCTATCGGCTTCCTCTCTCTATTTCTTTGGCCGAGTAGAGATCCAGGAAGGGTTATAAGGACCTCAAAAGTGTAGACTACATGTTACAAAGGAGGAGGACAAGTACGAGATACTTTTCTGGAAGTACCCTCTCTCTTATAGGGTTAGCGTGCTAAGGACTTATTATAAGATATGCCTGAAATAACAACTCTAAAAAATGAAAATATAATAAGTAGTCGAACCTTCACGGCTTCACATGGCGTGAGTTGGTGAACCCAATTTTGTATTGCGTTTGCATGGATCTAGATTAAGGTTCAAAGATCGAGTCTCACACACTTACGCAAATTTTGTCGTGTACTTCTCCTTTTGACCCCCGCTCAGTTTGAGCCTTTCTACTATTTTGCACTCCATTTTGTTCCTCGTTGACCGTCGTATTCTTCTTCCTACATCTACTCCTCTTTTGCTTTGCAAGGGCGATCCGTGGATGGTTTAGTCAGGATTCCACCGACACCTACATCGATTCAATGAACCCGGCCTCGCCAATAATTCGAGGCGATTCCCGAGAACCTGATCCGGATCTTGCGGGTCAATCTCCAGACTCCTTGTCCTCTACCTTTCATCTTGACTACTCAATAAATTAGGCCACTCTTGTCCCACTTTCGTCGTTGTGAATGGAAGTCGATTACTATCCATATCCTTATTCATTCACAACAATCTAGAATTGACCTCGATTCCAGATTCATCATGACAGCTGGAATTCAATTGCAAGTGGTTTGATTGGGATTCGCTCGTTCTGTAGATAGGAGACAAATCAAGCCTTGGATTCCAATCCTGAATTCATCTCCTCAGATTCAAACCCTGATATGGCTCCTCAAGGAAAGGGCAAGGGTCAGCAGCCCCCTCAGCTAGAGCAAGGACAGATGCCTGATCAGAATTAGGTGAATGCACAATTGTTGGCATCTATCCAATCTATCCAACAGCAGTTGATAGAGCATGCCCTAGCACAGACTGCATTCCAAGAGATGCTTAATGATGTGATGAACAGACCCAAGGGAGGAGGCAGACGAGGAGGTGGTGATCCTCCTGATGATGAGGAAGAGCCTGAACAAGGGAGGTCCAAACCGACACTGAAAGAGACATACAATCCTAGAGACAGCCAAATGACTGAATGGATCTTCATTCCACCGGTGCATGCTCACTTTGAGCTGAAGCCCCAGTTTCTCACTCTTCTTCCTTCTTTCCATGGAAACACCAATGAAGAGCCTTACATCCATCTGCAGCAATTTTCCCGCATCTATCGTACTACTCACTACCCCAACATCCCCTTGGACGTTGTCAAGATGATATCATTCCCCTTCAGCCTGTAAGAAAAAGCCCTCTACTGGGTTAACCATCTAGGGAAGGTTGTGACACCATGGGAGGAATTGAAGTCTGCTTTCCTGCACAAATTTTACCCTCTCGGTTGGCTCAACCAGATGCGAGCAAGAATTAGCAACTTCTCTCAGGGATCGCACGAATCCATCCATGAAGCCTGGGAGAGATTCACTGATCTACAGGAAAAGTGCCCTCACCTTGAGATTTCGAAGATCAACCTGGTCCAACACTTCTTTGAGGGCCTGAACATAAAAAGTCAAAGGCTCGTTGACGCAACATGTGGGGGATCGCACTTCAACAAGTATGAAGACGTAGTCTGGCAGAAATTTGAGGAAATGGTTGAAGGAGAGACACCCTCTCTTCATCCAAAGCATACCAGAAGCAACCCGATATCCTCCAGAAGCTGGTACACATGGCAACATCCCGTGAGGCGGAGAGAGATGAGAGCTCCAACCTTAGCATTATCAAGGTCCATCTCTCGAAGGTTGATATCATCGAGAAGAGATCACAGGACCTCGAGAAACTCGCTGTGATCGAAAAGAGGACACAAAACCTTGACAAACTGGATCAGATCACCAAGCAGTTGGAACTGCTGGCGGGCACCATCAACTTTGTCCAGTCGGCACCACCATCTACAGATGCTTCAGCTGAGAAGAAGGACGATCCATTATCGCCACAGCAGCCTTAGCCGAGCCAGCAGCCACCGGCAGTCCAGCACATATACTGCGTGCAGGCGCCCGACCAGGGCTAGCCGCAGCAATAGATGGTTGTGTACCAACCAGATTTCCTATCAGCATCCGATCCAGCATTCCCACCACCACCCTTGATTCAAGAAGTCAATGGGGTTTGGAGTAATGATACACAGTCGGCCCGTCCCACTGGACAACCATAGGGCCAGCTATCAGCCAACCGGTAGTACCACCAACCTCAAGGTGGTCGATTTGGGTAGTCCTCACAACAGCCGCCACAATACTATCATCCTCCTTAGTATGCCAATCAATGGAGGCAAAACCAACACTATCAGCAGCCGCAGTACCGTTAGCCACCGCCATTCCACCAGTAGGCGGCTACCCCACCTCAGCAATACCAGCAGTATCCACCTCCCTCCTATAACCAGTTTCAGCTTCCTCCACCACCGCAGCACCATCAGCAGACATTGCCTCAGCTCCCAAACATGCAGCAACAACGTGGTATGCATGCTGAATCGTCTAAGGCCACTCCGTGAACCCAACCCTGGACTGCTTGGCTCAGCTTGTCGAAGGGCTAGCTGATATGACCAGGAAGTTAGATGACTTGACTGCCACCAAGACTAACATCCCAGCTAAGGTCGAAGCTAACCCCAATAGCTTCGAAAAGGAGCAGGTAGAATGTGATGTCCCATCTATGCATGTCGAGTTGGATGAATGTATTATTGTTTTATCTAATGCTGTAACTCTTAGGAGCGGTAGGGCCTTGCCTCCGCCTGCCATCAACAAAAGGGGGAATAAAGCTTCAGGTGAATCGCCACCTTCTGCATCAACCATGTTAGCTACACGGACGGGTGAGGAAGAAGAAGGAGGAGTCATTCCAGTAGTCGCTGACCACCATCTGCACCAATAAAATAACAAAAAATCAACAAAAACAAAAAGAACAAAAAGAATACCGTCACCAAAGTGAAGTCGTGGCAGCCTTGGAGGAGCCGCCAGCAGAAGTCGATCCCTCACCAACCGACGGAGCAGAGGCCCCACTTTTTGCTCGTCCACCAGCACTAGTACCTCAGCTTCCAGCTTGTACTCTTTTTTGTAGTCCGGATGTACAACAGCTTGTGGACGATGGTTTTGATGTAAATAAGAACTCTAATTTGGATTCCAGCAATGTACATATTCCTTGTTCTGATGTAATAGAAAAATCCAAAAAATGCAAAAAGAAAAAGTGTGTTATCTGATCTTGGAGCTGTTGATATAATTAGTAACTTAACTATTGAGATTCCTCTAATGAAGGCTATGGAGTACATGCCAACTGTGAAAAAAGGTCTGAAAGAAGCATGTACCAGCAAGTGTTGGCCAACACGCAAGAACCGACGCAATCAGGTTGAGAAGCACATTCTCACCATGGCCACCGTAGCAGCCATCAGCAACCTCCCACAGAAAAAATAGGATAAAGGAGAACCTCTTATCAGCTGAGAGATTTTTGATCAGGTCTTCGAGCGCACTCTTCTTGACAGCGGGTCTACCATCAACCTTCTACCCTCGTCACTAATGCAATAATTCAGGCTAGGTCCGCTCAAGCAGACACGAATGATCCTTCATTTCGCTGATAGATCCATCAAGCGACCTAGAGGTCTTTTGGAAGACAATGTGGTAAGGGTGCGAGAAATGCAGTTCCTAGTTGACTTTGTAGTCCTTGATATGGACTCACCTGCACCCTTACTCCAGACCCCTATCATCCTTGGTCGGCCATTCCTTCCCACCTCAGAGGATGTGGTTGACTACTGGTCTGGCAAGATCACCTTCAGCTCGGGTAAGAAGTGAATCACTAGATACATGATCAGCGAGCCGAAAGTCATGACTGATGAGAGTCGTGCAGCAGTAGAAGCAGATTGTGACTTTATCGCAGAAATCAGAGATACACCTCTTTCTTTAAATGATCCATGTACCAAAGAAATCCTCTCTCTTGAGGAGGACTTGGAAAGCATAGTTGACACATGCTCCGATGATACTTGGGAGACAGAATCCCATTTTCCGATGCGCCTTTTTGACTCCAAGGATTCACTCCATACCGAACACGATGAGCCTAGCACAGAAGTACTCGACACATCACAATGATCTCAACAAAACACTGAGGATGGTAGCTCTACCAAAGTGCATGCAGTGCATCCCACTACCAGTACAGTTTTTGAAGTGACTGACAAGTTGGCCAGATCAGGACCAGAACTCAGGACACTTCCTACAGGCATGAAGTACGCTTTCCTTGCGGGTGAAGAAAACATGTACCCGGTCATCATCAGCAGCATGCTGGGCTCGGAGTAGGAATTTCAACTTCTCGAGGTTCTAGAAAAGAACCGCAAGGCACTTGGTTGCCATGTGTCAGATCTCCGAGGGATAAACCCGGTGTTGTGTTTGCATCATATATATCTGGAAGAAGATGCTAAGCTATCATGTGAATTCTAAAGAAGGCTGAATCCAAACCTCCGGGACGTCATCATAAAAGAAATCACGAAATGGTGTGATGCATGCTTCATTTATCCCATCTCTGATTCAAAATGGGTAAGCCCTTTGCATGTAGTTCAAAAGAAGTCAGGGCTTACCGTGGTTACAAATGACAAAGGAGAGGAGATATCTACTCGGGTACCGACATCCTGGTGGGTGTGTGTTGACTATCGCCGTCTTAACGCAGCAACCAAGAAGGACCACTTCCCCTTTCCATTCATTGATCAGGTTCTGTAAAGACTCGCCGACAAGGAGTTCTTCTACTTTTTGGATGGGTACTCCGGGTACAACCAAGTGATAATCGCCCCTGAGGACCAAGAGAAGACTACCTTCACTTGCCTGTTCAGTACCTACGCTTTCAGGAGAATTCCCTTTGGATTGTGCAACGCACCTGCGACATTCCAGAGATGCATGCTAGCATTCTTCGTCGAGATGGTAGGTAGCTTCCTTGAGGTGTTCATGGACGAATTCTCAGTCTATGGTGACAGCTTCGATTCTTGTCCCGAGCACCTGGACAGAGTACTTCAGAAATGCCTAGTGCTATCATGGGAAAAGAGCCACTTCATGGTCACAGAAGGAATTGTGTTGGGTCACGTCGTTTCCAAACGTGGCATGGAAGTCGACCCAGCAAAGGTGGATGTGATTACAATCTCGAGCCACCTCAGATAGTGAAGAATGTGAGGTCATTCCTGGGGCATGTGGGATTTTACAGAAGATTCATCCGAGATTTCAACCGCGTTGCTCGACTTCTTACAGAACTTTTATGCAAGGAGACCGAGTTTAATGTTGATCAACATGTTCTCCTTGCTTTCAATCAGTTGAAGGAGCTTATCACTCAAGCTCCAGTTCTACAGCCGCTGGATTGGTCTCTCCCTTTTGAGATCATGACGGATGCGTCATACTTTGCAGTTGGGGCTGTTTTAGGACAAAGGAAAGACAAGGCACCGTATGCCATTCATTATGCCAACAAAACATTAGATGAAGCGCAAATAAATTACACTGTGATAGAAAAAGAGTTGCTGGCTATGGTATTCGCCCTGGAAAAGTTCAGATATTATTTGCTTGGATCAAAAGTTACCATCTTCATATACCACTATGTTATCTGATATTTACAGTAGAAGAAGGATGCCAAGCCTAGACTGATCAGATTTATCCTTCTCCTCCAGGAATTTGATTTTGAAATCAAGGACAAGCCTGGAGTTTAAAATGTGGTAGCAGATCATCTCTCCAGAATTAACCAGCAAGAACCTCCACTGAACAATGCGCCCATCACAGAAACCTTTTCCGACGAATCAATCTTGGTTGTGGATTCATTCCCTTGGTATGCCAATATTGTCAACTACCTCGTTTCGCTGGTAGTACCGCCGGATTGGACAAAAAATCAGAAGGATAAATTCTTGTCGACCATCCATTTCTACCAATGGGAAGATCCCCTCTTATTCAGGGAAGGGGCAGATTGCATTTGGCGAAGGTGTATACCTCAGGAGGAGCATCATAGTGTCCTCAAGCACTGTCACTCACTCGAGTCTGGTGGACACCACTCTGGAGATAGGACGACAACAAAAGTACTTCAGTGTGTTTTCTGATGGCCCATACTATTCAAGGATGAAGCAACCTTTGTCAAATGATGTACTGACTGCCGGAGATTGAAGGACACAATCACAGCAAAAGACTCGATGCCCCTGAATATATTTCAAATAGCAGATGTTTTCAATGTGTGGGGCATCGATTTCATGGGGCCATTCCCTAACAATCATGGATATGAGCACATCCTTCTTGTCGTCGATTATGTGAGTCGTTGGGTTGAATCGATCCCTGCTCGAGCCGCAGACAGCTGGACAGTGTGCTGGTTCTAAGTGAAAATATCATTTCATGGTATGATATTCCGAAGATTCTTATATCAGATGGGGTAGCCACTTTTGTAAACAAAGAGGTCAAGAAGTTAACGAAGGAGTACGGCATCGACCATCGAGCCGCATCTCCTTATCATCCCCACACCAATGGCATGGCAGAATTATCAAACTGAGAAATCAAGACGATCCTGCAGAAACTTGTGAGGTCTGATAGAAAGAATTGGTCACAACTCCTGAGCTCAGTCCTCTAGGAATACCGAACCACCTACAAGTCTCACTTGGGTATGTCGCCCTATCGTCTTGTGTATGGGAAGCCATGTCATCTGCCCATGGAACTAATTTCCAAATCTTTATGAGAAATTAATATGTGCAACATGGACTCATGGAAAAGTGGTTAAAAATGAAAAGATGATCTGAACAGACTCATGAAATTCTGAGACTATGCATACGATAACACATTAATGTACAAGGAGAAGGTGAAACACTGGCATAACCGGCACATCAGACGAAAGACCTTCGAAGCTGAGCAGAAAGTGAGGTTATTTGATGCAAAGTTGAAGATATTCCCGGGCAAATTAATGAGCAAATGGACATGGCCATTTCAAGTTCGTGAAGTGCGCGACAATGGAAGTATCGCCATATCAGAACTGTCTCCTAATGCACAACCATTCGTTGTCAACGATCAACTCCTGAAGCCCTACCTTGAGCATGATACTTTCTTGGATGTTGTCGACTCGATTCAGGATATGAGATGTGAAGAAACATCCACGACACCAGCAACATCAAAAGATTTAGATATTGCACCTCAAAAACTTTTTCTCTGATTTCTCTTTTCTTCTTTTCTTCTATCCGCTTCTATTTTCTTTTCTACCAGAAAGGTGTCGCGCCTTTTTATCAGTCTGATATACTTAGGACGTACTTTGTCCCAATTATAGGGGGTGTACGCCCCACATCCCTTCCTCATTTGATCTTCTCCATTGTCTCCTCTTCTTGACTATATTTAGGAGTATCTTACCCTAAGTATAAGGGGAGACAACTTGAGTATGATATGTCTATTCTCGCCCTTGACCATCCCTGCCTTGTGTACAGTCTGCTATACTTAGGGTTATTTGATCCTAAGTACAGGGGGGACGGTCAACTTCTTGTTCAATCATTTATTTTTTCATTCTTTAGGCTTCTCTATACTCAGTCTGAGTTATGTCTTCTCTTTCTCTTTGATCTACGAGGATATAGCTCGAGCTAAGTATAGGGGGGTCGTATATACTTTGTATATACTTTAAGCCATAACCTGTACTTTCGTATTTTAAACAATAACTACAGCTAATATATATATATAATGATAAACTAGCCACACTATGCTAATAAAAGATGGTTGTAGCTCCTCAGACTCTTTTGTACATTCTGATTAATAAATCAGGCAAAAATGCTTGTTGCAAAATGTTTGAAAAATAGTGTGAAAAACATTTTTGAAAAATCTTTTGAAAATTGTTTGGAAAATATTTTGTAAAAAGTGTTCAACCTTTGTAAATATTTTTGTTTGCAAACATTTAGTTTCTTGGTGTGAAATAAAAATGTTTGAAAAGTAATTTTTAAATGGTTGGAAAAATGGTTGCAAAAACATCTTGAAAAATCTATATATACTATATGAAAAACTTTTGCAAATTTTCAAATATGTGTAAATTTTTGTAAAAATTATTTGTGAAAATTATGTTGGAATGTATTTTTCAAAAAAAATTTGCAAAATGATTTTCAAATAAGTCTGAGGAGTACACACTATACAAAAAATCTTACAAATGTATAAAATTGAGCAACAATACCTTAAGAACGAAAACCCTTCTATACATAAACTATATCCCCATGTGAAGATATACTATATATTGATTAATAAATCAGGCGAAAAACATTTTTGCAAAATGATTTGAAAAATGGTGTTACCCGTTTGGAAAACTTTTTCTGAAATGTTTTCAATCTTTGTAAAATGATTTGAATTGCAAAAATTGTCTTCTTTGTGTGAAATAAAAGATTTGAAAACCTATTTGCAAATGGTATGGAAAATGTTTTGTAAAAATATTATGAAAAATGTATAAATATCGTTTGAAAAATCTTTGCAAAATGGCTTTCAAATGTTTGTAAAGGTTTGCAAAAATTATTTTGTACTATAGTTTTCAAAATTTGCCTTCAACCAAATTTGAGGAATAAAGGCATCATTAGAAACATAAAAACACCTAAGTAAATAAAATTCTCTCTCAATTGTGTGCATGTAATAAGTCACTTTGTTAAAACCTGTGAATTCTTTGAAAATAAGTAATGCTGGTAAATAAATAAAAAGAAGCACGCCTGCGTAAAGAGCTGTAAATATTTTATACTTTGTGTTCTTAAATTTTTTTTATTTGCAAAAATTCTTTTTGTAAAATGATTGTTTGTTTTTTAAATTCTATGTGAGAAATTGCACCATTCATTGTACATAGCATTTGCATATCATTCATATTCTTTTTAAGTGAGCTTGATGATTGAACTTGTCTCATAAAGTTCAGATTGGAGCTCGGTTGGACCTTACTGCACCTAACTGTATTAGAACCTTATGGGAACTAGGTTTAATGTACTTCAGGTCCATTAGGGCTTAATTCTTTGAGACTCGGGGTTGGGTTCAAGTCACCTCAACTGACTAAATAGAACTTTTTGAGATGCACGCATGACTCTTGTCGGCCGTTACCTAAATTGGACACTTGCACCTTTCACTTGGCTCAACTCAGTTGGAGTGGTGAGGGGGTTGGATTTGCCAGTCTGAGATGCACATGGGTGGAAACATTCGTCCTCATCTAGGGAGGGAAGCGCACCCCAACGTGGTCTAGTTTCAATGAAGTCTAAAGACATGAGAGTGTGGGTTGCAATAAAGCTTCAAAAGAGGGATAGTCTTATGGCTCAAGAGGAAAAACTCCTTATGTAAATGCTGTTGTGAATAGTATGTTTAAAAAAAAACTCCAAAAAAGTGGACAGGCTTGAAAATAGAAATAAAATGCCTGCCTGAGTATGTATATATGTTGTATAGAAAATAAGCAAGCTTGAGCATCAAAGTTATACCATGTGAGCCTACAGCTGGATGACTTGACTACAATGGTCTTGCATCCCAGGATAGGTAGCTACACCGGCTACCGTCCATTCTTTTCTCCACCTCCTCCTCTTAAGTTGGATGCCACTTGAACTTAGAAGGGAATACCCCGCTCCTCGAGGGCTGAGGGCTGGATTGGGGAATAATTGGGTTGTCATTCTGGAGAAGTCAGTCTCGTTGTCATTTTAGTTGGGGAGAACCACCATCACTTACACTATACAAGTCAGCTTCAAAGTCATAAGGGTTTCCGTATGATGTAGGCTAGTTCTGACCTGGCTATTGAGGTGGGTTGAACCGATTCTGGGACTCTCAAAGGTTGTTGTGTTTTAAATTTGGTTCCCATTTAGGTTCCACATACCTTCATACATCAAGGTCTAACCGGAGCTCCAAACTTGTATTTTGTAAGGACAAGTTTTACAACTGAAAGCAATTCTCTTCACTCTTTCCTTTTCTTTCTCTTTTTCTTTTCTTCATATTCTTTATTCTTTTTTGTATTTATTGCATAGTACATGCTAGGTTCTAGCAAAGGCAAGTATAGGGGGCTGATGAATCTCCATTTCATCACCTTTATTCTATCATTTTGTCCTTAAAAACCCTAGCTACTGCTTGTAAATAGCATTAATTTGCACACAATAGCATCCATTATTTATTGTACATAAAATAAGGTTTTTAATGTCAAAATTATATAATAAAGAGAAGAAAATAAAAATGGATAAAATATTGAAAATATTTTATGACCCTAAACTCTGAGACCAAGTCAATAATTGACTTGGTCGACAAGGAATAAAGTAAGGGGAGATACGGGCCAAAAATAGAATAAATATCTCATTTATTCATTCTTTAATTATGCAGTTTTGACACCTATTTTATTCTTTATTATTTAGTTATCAAATAAAGAAACTGTGTACACAAAAGTTGTAGATAATAAGGTAAATAAAAATACAAAATTGAGTTTGTGCAAGAATAATATACAGTGTTCATTCTATACCCTGAATAAAAAACCAAAAACATAGCAAAATTACTCTAATTGTATATAACTTTTCAAGAGTTATTTAATGGTGGTGGTTTTATATTTTTTGGAGTTACTATGTAGAAGTTAGGTTTTGGGCCCCTATTGTACAGTCTACTGATTAAAATATTCAATTTATTTATTATTCATTCTTTTTATAAATTCATATTTTTATAATTTTGTAAAATTTTTTTTATAAAATTAGAAGGAAATCAAAAGGAAACTACAAAATAAAACAAGTCTATCCAATTATATAGGCAAAAGACCTATGCTATAAATACAAGGGAAAATATTCTTTAATTATTTATTCTTTCATATTTTTATAATATTGTAAATACTATTCATATTCTATTAAAAATACAAAACTAAAATAAAACTCAACAAAATACAATAAAAAAATAGTATACATAGTACATAGGTAAAATACCTACAATATACCTACATAATGTGCATACTTATTTATTAAAGTGTACAAATAACATCATAAAAATAAAATAAAAATATATTTATACTCAAAAAATAAGTTATAAATATATAAAATAATAGAATAAAAAAGTACACAAAATAAAATAAAATTGTATAAAATATAGGTAAATATACCTATAAATCAGCCATTAAAAATAAACTTTTAATAAAATACACTAAAAATAAATAAAAATCGTAATAAAGTACTACACAAAATAATAACCGTTTTTTATTTTATAATTAGAAAACCATAAAATCATTTTTCATTTTAAAGTTTTTTTTTTGAATTTCCAGCCTGTTTTGTCCTGTAGCGAGCCTGGCTGGACCAATCACCGCGCGTCAAATATTGACCGCGGTCAACTACCCCCTCTGCCGTCTGAAGTGACGTGACATGTCAAACCCCGTGTTTTCCACCATTTTTCATGGGCATCTCATCCATTGTTCGGCCTCGTGTCCAAAAGATAAAATGACCATTGATTATCAGAGATCCATGCCACCTTCTTGGATCACCGAGAAACACTTTCGAATCTTTGATTCACCTCGATCGATAAGGGTGCATCACCATGCCTATAAATAAAAAGCTTCGCCTCCTCTTCCAAATTTGGTCAACCTTTAGTCTTCTTCTACTCTAGCCTTTGGTCCATATTAATTCTTCGTGATAGGGAGAAGCTCCGGGAGGCTGAAGCTAGTCGAAGAAAGCGGGGTTGCAACCACGGTGGTACTCCAACATTGCCCTGCTCCCTGTTGTCCCGCCATGTATAAGAGTTGTTTTTCTTGCTTGTTTAGATAGGTTTTATTTCTCGCATTTCATTTGTGTAAGTAGACTAGTGATTAGCGTAATTGTTTGTCTTAGTGTAGTTAAATTGAAGTTCGCTGGAGCTCCGCTCGAGCGAACGATCTCATCGTGAAGCATCTGAGCTCTGCCCTCCTTTCACCCTCTCTTCGTTCCCTCTTGCATTCTCCATCTCCTGACCACCTATGATCAACCAGAACCTTCCTGGTTCTGAGAATCGAGGCTCACCACCTCCTCTCATCGGAGCTTCGCTGCCCATCCCATTTTCATCGTGTAATAGCTTTAATCCAGGTCGAGGTCTAAGCCCTCGAGCCACATGTTCTTTCTGTGAAGGGTATGCGCGCAAAGGAACCCCTCTGGGCTCATATTAACCTGACACAAGATTCCTAGAGGTGCTCTGCTTCCCCGAGCTTGCCTAACCTCTTCGGACCTCCAGGCGCCTAGTTGAGTGTATCAGCGGTTGTGGAATGACTCCCTGGACGTGTAGACACCATAGCCATCGCCAAAAGCCATCGGAGGAGTGAGAGAATCGAAGATGAAGCTCGAGGAAGATGCCCTTCGTCCCTGTTCTTCGTGGACAGCAGCAGCCGTCAGATGAAGCTCCCCTCTAGTTCTAATCATGGTAGTTCAACCACACCGCGCCTCCAATCGTTCGATGAAGCCCAAGATCTCATCCTCACCGTAGATCGACGAAGGGGTATCAAGCCTCCAGGTCTCGCCACGTGTTTAAGTGGAGGAAGGAGCACCGTTGGATTCGCCTACATCAGGGGTAAATTGCATAATAAGCCCCTCCTATTTATGTATTTAAAAATTAGTTCTTTAATAAAAGTTACGTTGTAAATAATTAGGGAATTTTCCATATAAACCCCTACACTTTTTATATTTGTGTTCTGGTCCCTACCAGCATCACGTGCAGTCCTCACGTGACGCTGGAAATTTTGCATAGAACCCCCTGGCATTTTTGAATATTATAAAATAGTTCCAGAAAATTAAATAAACATTTATTTTGTTGGGTAAATTGCAATGTACCCCCTGAACTTTTATTTATTTGCAATTATGCCCCTACTGGCCATTTACTTTTCTTCATTTTATCTAATTATTAAAAATAGCTACATAGCTCCTAAAAATACAAAAAAATAGGATAAATGCTTCATGCTTTGTATTTACACGCCCATATTTTTAATTAGCATTTTTTACATTTTACCTATTTATAAAAATTCAAAAGGAGCCTAAATAATCCCTATCTAAATTATAAAATACCAAAAAATATAAAAACTTTTAGAAGAATTCTACAAAAATTATATATGTCATATTTTGATATTTATTGAGTCCAAAAAACAAAAACCCTAAAAATAGTAAAACAAAATTTAAAAAATTAGAAAGCTCCAAAATCCAATAAAAATATAAAAATTCCACAAAAATACCAAAAAATGATTTTTTTCTGCTTTATAATTATCTATATATTATTATTTATGTATTAAAATTAATTTGGGTAATTTTGAGACTTAAATATCAATTTTAAAACCCAAAATAATTTCGGATTATGTACTAATCCCATAATTGGGGTATTTTTTACTTTACAATTACATAAAAAATAGTAAAAATTTCTGAAAAATGCAAAAACATAGGAAAAAATTAAAAATCCAAAAACAATTTATTTTGTGAATTTTGTTTATATTTAATAGTATTTATAAATATATTTCTATGTATTGTGTAAAGAAAGCCCTATATCGGCTATATTGTTTTAAAAAAGGAGAAAATGTAAAAAGATAAAATTATAAAAAGAAAAAAATAAAATCAGAAAATTAAAATTTAACAAAAATTATAAAACCATAAATCAAATCAACAAAATATATAAAATTAAAAACCCACAAAAAGAAGTTTATGAACAAATGACTTGGTTGTACATAGATAACCATAGGCTACATGTTTTGCTCTCTGTGGTTCGGCCTCTACATGCTTATACACTATGCATTTTATGGTAGAGAAAATAAATGTTAATTCCACTTTTTTTGGTATTCAATTGTTTTATTCAATATTGTGGGTTAATTGTTGATCAACCGAGGAGTTTTGAGTGGTCACTTCAGCGATTGGATATTTATCTAGACCCTTGACGAGTCGCTAGATACGGTGGTTAATTCGGTCACGTTGTGGTACGTGTACTTAGCGATTCGGTCAGAACCGAGAGAAGATCTCCGTGAAGAGTGTCTCGGCTTAATTTATATCCCGGGCAAGTCCGGGGTCGAACACAGGGAGGCAAAGGAACAACTTGGGTTTAATTTGCAAACTTAGATCTAGATTTCCAATGCGATATTTTTTTAGATTTTTTAATGCAAAAAGAAATGCTAAGAATAAAATGCGGGTGAATTACAACACTAAGAAAACATACAACAAGGCCAAATTAATTTTAATGGAAAAGAAGTCCAAATTAGCCAATTCGTATTTTTCCTAGAGTCTTAATCCAGTGATGAACACAAAACACATTTTTTTAGAATTTTCGGGGTTAATATGCAATAAATAAAAATACACACTTTTTATGGGTTTTTTCGCAATTTTTCACACAAGTAGCAAGCAAAAATTATGAAAAATTTACTGGAACTAAAACATCATGAAAGGAAGCTACAGTAATATTTTTGGAATTTTTTGATAAAATATGAATTTTTTATGAATTTTTTAGTGAAAACAGAGTGATAATGATTAATTAATTCCTAATTAATCCACGTTATCAAATTAATCAGAGTGTGATTTATCTCAAGTAGATATTTAGATGAACAATCCAGGAGACTTGAAATTTCGTAAAAAGGATATCTGTGGATTTAATTAAAAATCAAATACTAAATTCACTCTACAAATTATTACAAGCACAAGACAACTCTAATTTGAATGAAATTTGGACTGTAATTACATCACATATCAAGGCATCATATATATTTTTTTTGGAATTTTTAAAGCAACCGTTTGTGAGATATTAATTTAATGGCACAGAATGGGTAAACTTTGTAAAATTTCAGTTAAACAATTTTAATTAATTACCCACGAGTCACAAAAATATAAATAAATACCCACAATGTAGAGAATTAGTTGCTCAGTATAATGGTATTTTTCTTTGATTAAAATGATACCAAAATAAAGTCCAAATCAACACACAAACATAGGGGTCTTTGTGCAATACAGAAATTAAAAAGAAAACTTCAAACTTATGCACAGGGACTATTTTGTAATTACGGAAACTATATAAAATATTTACATAATTTTTATAATAAAAAAAAGGGGGGAAATCACCTTCTTCTTCCTTCGTTCCCAGGTGATGAACCCAAAGAGGATCGGTGGTCGGCGGCGGCGGAAGGGGGCCGCGCGGCAGCCGCGCGCGGAGGTCGGCGGTGGCTCGAGGCGGCGCCGCTGAAGAGGGGCTGGGACCGGCGGAGGCGGGGCGAGGGCGGCTGGCCGCTGGGAGCGGAGGAGGGCTGGGGGGCGGAGGCGGCGCCAACCGCTGCAGGAGGCGGGCGCGGGCGGCGTCGAGGGTGGTGCGCGGGCGGTGGCGGCGCCTGGGAGGCGGCGGTGGGGAGGCTCCGGCGGCTGGCTAGAGAGGGGGCGGCGGCGGTGGGCGGCACCCCCACCGCTGCTGCGGATGATTTTTTTGTTGTTTTTTTTTATTTTTTTTGATTTTTTTTCTGTTGTAATAAAGTAAATAAAGAGAAAACTTCTTTTTTTTTGTTTTAAATTTTTTTATTTTTTTTAAACAAGGAGTAAGTAATATGGAAAAAAAATGTGATGATTATAGTGGTGAAGATGATGAAAGGAAAAAAAATGGTGATGAGGATGGTGTGATGTGATGTGCTAAAAAAAATTTGCAAAAATACCAAGATGATAAAATTACCTACGATGAACGCGGGCGCCTATGAAGTGCTCTCGTGAGCACGGTCTTCGCTCAAATCGCCGGCGTGCGATGAGCTCGAGCAGCGCGCGGTTGCGGCTGCGATGTTGGCCAAAAAGCCAACGGATCACACCGGAGAGAGGGCCGTCGTCGCTCGACCGCGGTTGCGTCGCTGTCACCGATTCAACTCAGGGAACTAGGCTCTCCTCACATAAAGATGGATCAAAGGCAAAAATGAGGAGAATGAGAGGTATATAAAGATGATGGGATGAGAGGTTATTAAAGTGGTGGGGTTGAATGGGAGGTTGTATTATTAATGGAGTTGAATGGGAAGTTGGGAAAAAATAATGGAATAATGGAGTTGAATTGGTGGTTATTGTAGAGAATGTAAAATAAAATAAATAAATGGATAAAATAAAGTTATCTACTTTAATTACAATAGAATAAAAAAAATAAAATAGATAGTGGACAATTTACAAGGGAAGACAAACAACATGTACACATTTTTTTTACTTTTCTAATATGTAATTTTTTTGTCTTTTTAATAAGAGATATTTACAACGAAAAAATACAATAAAATAATATAAATAAAATACAACACAAGCATGATATTTTTGTATTTTTAATAATTAAGAAAGATATAATAAAAAATGAAGAAAGTATGAATATATACATAATGTACAATGTACATCTAGGTCCCAAAACCCAACTTTTGCAAATGAGCTCCAATTTTAATGAAACCACTTCCGTTGGATAGATAATTTTCTAACTTGAACATTAAAAGTGAGTTTGGTGAATTTGGAGTTCATACGGAGCGGGAATTTAGCATGGAAGTTGGACTTTACGGCTTTTTCCCATTGGGATCTAGGAGCATTTATTTAAGGTAAAATTTGTTTTGTATTTTTGTATTTTTATATACATTATTATGAACAAGTTAGAGATAGAATTAGCCAAAAAGGAGTTGAAATGAAATTATTAAAAATACATGAAGTTTTGGGCTATTTACAAGTATAAAACTCCTTTATTTTTGCGGCTTTTTATGTGTAATTTATTTTGTACAATCTAATATACAACAATTAGTGTGTTTTATTTACAAGAGGTATTTTGTTAATTTATTGATTTTATGGACATTTATTTGGGATTTTACTCGGGGATTTTGCTAAGATCAAGATATTAAGATGATGAATTGCGGATTCATCACCCCCCTATACTTAAACTTTGCTAGTCCTCGAGCAAATAAAGAATGAATAAGTTGAGTTAACCCCTGACTGTGCATGTGAATACAAGACTTGATCTGTTCAAGAACTCTCGGTTTTAGAGATCCTAAAATTCTAAGCTGAACCAAGCTCTAGTCAAAAGGTATCCAATTTCCCTAATCATCAGACTCTCTTTGTATACGTATATATAAGGGATATGACTTTAAGTGTTGACCGCAGTTACAAGAGTAGAGTCACAACGTCACCCAAGGTTCCAGTCCAAGAGACTCTCCTATGGACCCGATCCTCAACACTAGGGAATAAATCATTTCTTGCATCCAATCCACCGTCTCTTTAGTTGTCAGACTTGAAAGTGTAGATGGAAGGCCAGTTGATGGAGGGTATAGGATTGTGTCATTTCTTCTCTCCCTCTCATTGGAACAAGGATCCTCTCAAGTGCCTTATTACGCAACACATTTTTTTGGTGTTGATCAGTGCGTCCGTCAAGAGAAGTTGGAGCCGTCTGCACTTGTTTTCCTGGGAGTACACCGGGGTGTGCCTTTTTTGAGTACCTATCGTACCTTCTACACCCAGACTTGTAGCATTTACGATGCAGAGCCCTTTTTTGGTGCAAGCCCGACTCCTGGTCCTAATAGCGGTGGTCCAAGTGGACACTTTGAAATGGTTGGGAGCGCTCGCCTTTGGTGGAAGCTCTTTTGATAATTGACTTTGTGTAATGAGAGCTTTTCTTTGACATTTCATTGCTTGGTAGTATTTTTGGCTAGCTCCACTGCTTTTACCAAGAGTTGGCGCACACTGATCAACATTTTTTTATTTTATCACACCCTGGCACATAGGTAAATATCAAGAGATAGTACAAGAACCATGTTCTCATACTGGCTAAAGATGCTAACACTCAGGTTTCATGAAGCCTTCATTGATTTTATCCCATCCTCGAGCATCATCAAATCAAGTCCAAACTCAAATCCCTCATCCCAGTTCCTCAAGTGAAATTTCAACTCATCTCATCATAACTGCGGTCGTGTATGTGAGGTGCTGATCATATTCTTTAGGGTAGAGACTAAGCATGCAATATAACACACAAATCTTTCAAACTAGGGAAATGTGAATAATTAAGTCAAGGACCCTAATGACTAAGGCTGGTTAACTCAAAATCTCAAGACCTAATAAACCAAGTGTTCTTGAACATCACTAGTCTTGTGTGAAAGTGAATTATGTCAGGGATTAAACCAACTTATTAGTTAGTTTTTTTTTAGTTTTTGTTTTTTTTTGTTTTTTTAGTTTTCACAAAGGTTTTTTTTGTTGACAAACAAAGGCAAAGAAGAAATTTTTATTTTTTGTTAGAAAAGTTTTGCTTTTTTTTTTTCAAGAGTTTTTTTTTGAAAAAGATAGGTAAATAAGAAAAGAGATTTTTTTTTGAAAAAAGTTTTTTTTAAGCAAATAAAGAAAAGAGTTTTTTTTAAGAAAAAGTTTTTTTTTACTTTTGTTTTGTTTGTTTTTTTTTACCCACCCCATAATTATTGTATAATATATACAAAAACTACGTGAAAGTACGAGGTATGGGTAAAGTATATATGTAATATATACACGCCCCCCTATACTTAGCTTGTGCTATGTCCTCATGGCACTAGGTGACAAAAAGACATAGCTCGTACTAAGCATAGGAAAGCTAAAATAATAAAAAGTATAGAAGTCGATCCGCCCCCCCTATACTTAGGCTCTGGACAGCCTAAGTGTAGAAGAAGAGCAAAAATGGGGCGGACGAGGTCAAGAGGAGAAATGATGAGTAAATACACATGGTGGGCATCGGTCCCCCCTATACTTAGGCTTTGGTCAGCCTAAGTATAGGACAAGAGTAAGTGTGAGAACCGACGTGATCTCGAGAATATACAAAGAAGGGAGAATATGTACAAGAGTGATGGAATCTTCTAAGATGTTGAATCTTGATGCTGCATCATCATGAAGAGTAATAAGATGTATCTGCTCTGTGCTCACTCTGTATGAAGTTGATGACCTCGACTTGGACTAACTGCTCTTTGGAATCAACAAAATGCTTCAACAGTTGTCCATTTACCACATGAGATTGTGCACCATCTGTGAGATCAGCTATCTCTACACTTCCATTCTCGTGCACTTTCTTAACCACAAAGGGACCCGTCCATTTAGATTTGAGCTTCCCATGGAACATCTTCAACCTGGCATTGAACAACCATACCTTTTGTCCAGGGATAAAGTCTTTGCACCTAATATGCTGATCATGCCATCTCTTTACTTTGTCCTTATAAATCAAACTGTTGTCATATGCCCTGTTTCGAATTTCCACGAGCTCGTTCAAGTTCAAGTCTCGGCAAAGTTTCCCTAGGTGACAACTCCAATTAATCTTCTTAATTGCCCATTCGGATTTATGAATCAATTCTGCGGGCAAATGACATGGCTTTCCATAGATCATTCTAAATGGTGAAGTACCCAATGGTGTCTTGTAGGCTGTCCTATAGGCCCACAGAACTTGGTCCAAAAGCTGAGACCAGTTCTTCCTATCGGGACGAACCAATTTCTGCAAAATACTCTTCACCTCTCTGTTCGAAACCTCTGCCATGCCGTTGGACTGTGGGTGGTAAGGACTAGTAACTCTATGCTCAAATCCATAGTCCTTAGCTAAAGATCTCATATCTCGGTTCACAAAATGGCTACCCCCATCAGATATCAAAACTTTTGGCACCCCGAACCTAGCAATAATATGGTCTTTCACAAACTTACAGACAGTCTTGCTGTCTGCGGTTCGGGTTGGGATAGCCTCCACCCACCTAGATAAATAATCAACCGCCAACAAAATATACTCATGTCCTTGGCTGTTGGGAAAGGGACCCATAAAATCTATGCCCCATGCATCAAAAACATCACAAATAATCATCGGTTGCATGGGCATCTCATCTCTCTGTCCAACTGTCCCTCCCATCCTTTGACAAATTGGGCACGACCGCACAAAATCAATGGCATCTCTAAACAAGGTCGGCCAATACAATCCACATTTGAAGTACTTTGTGAGCGGTTCTCTTTCCCGAATGGTGTCCTCCAGCCTCAAGTGAATGACAATATGTGAGGACACTTTGGTATTCCTCCTGAGGAATACACCTTCTCCAAACACAATCCGGTCCTTCAAAGAAAAGGAAAGGATCGTCCCAGTGGTATCTCCTCGAATCCGACTTAAGTCGATCAATGCTGCTCCTAGTCCAACCATGGGGAACCTGCTTGGAGACAAGATAGTTCACCATGTTGGCATACCACGGGAGTGAGTCAATAACACAAATTTACTCATCTGGAAGGTCTCTCTAATCCGCTCATGATCAGGAGAATCCTTAAGTTCAATCCGAGAAAGGTGACCAGCCACAACATTCTTCACTCCAGGTTTATCTTTAATCTCCAAATCAAATTCCTGGAGGAGTAGAATCCACCTAAGAAGACGCGCCTTCGCGTCCTTCTTTTCCATTAAGTATCGAATGGCTGTATGATCAGTAAATATTGTCACCTTAGAGCCCAAAATATATGATCTGAACTTTTCAAGGGCCCATACTACTGCGAGCATTTCCTTTTCAGTCACCGTATAATTTTTCTGTGTAGGATCTAAAACTTTGCTCGCATAGTGAATCGCAAATGGAATCCCCTCTCGCCGTTGTCCTAACACAGCTCCTATAGCGAAATCTGAAGCGTCAGTCATGATCTCAAAGGGGAGAGACCAGTCAGGAGCTTGTAGGATAGGCGAGGCACAAATCTTCCTTTTCAAGAGCTCAAAGGCCTCCAGACACCTGTGATCTACGATGAACTCTATGTCTTTCCCTAAGAGCTCAGTCAGTGGGCGGGCGATCTTTGAAAAATCTTGAATGAATCTCCTATAGAATCCAACATGCCCTAAGAATGACCGCACTGACTTTACGTTGGTAGGTGGATCGAGTTTCTTGATCACCTCCACCTTGGCAGGGTCAACCTCCATTCCCCTTTTGGAGATGACATGCCCCAACACGATACCCTCCGTCACCATAAAGTGACTCTTCTCCCAGGAGAGTACCAGATTCACCTCTCTACACCTCGTGAGGACTCGGTCCAAGTGCGCTAAACATGTATCAAAAGAATCACCATGGACCGAGAAGTCATCCATGAACACTTCCAGGAAATCTCCCACCATCTCGGCAAATATGGCTATCATGCACCGCTGAAATGTGCCCGGGGCATTGCAGAGCCCGAATGGCATGCGCCTGAAAGCATAAGTGCCGAATGGACATGTGAATGTGGTCTTTTCCTGGTCCTCAGGGGCTATGGCCACCTGGTTGTAGCCTGAGTACCCGTCAAGAAAACAGAAGAACTCTTTCCCTGCGAGTCTCTCCAAGATCTGATCAATAAAAGGCAAGGGAAAGTGATCTTTCTTGGTCGCAGCATTCAGGCGCCTGTAGTCGACACAGACGCGCCACGACGTGGGTACTCGTGTCGCGATCTCTACCCCCTCCTCGTTGGTGACCATTTGAATTCCCGACTTCTTCGGGACAACATGAAGTGGGGCCACCCACTTGGAGTCAGAAATAGGGTATATAAACCCTGCTTTGCACCATTTCTCAATTTCATTCTTCACCACTTCCCGTAGATTGGGGTTAAGTCTCCTCTGAAACTCACGGGAAGGCCTCACGTTATCCTCAGTAAAAATGTGGTGCGAGCAGAGAGCGGGGTTGATGCCCACGAGATCCGACACTGTCCAGCCTATTGCTTTGCGGTTCCTCTCTAAGACTTCTAACAACCTAGACTCCTGCTCTAAAGAAAGTCTGAGCTAATGATGACAGGATATCTCCCTTTGGGTCCCGCAAGAAAGGCATACTTAAGTGTAGGAGGTAGTGATTTCAGTTCTGGCAATGTGGTATCATCAAGCAGATCTGGTTGAACTGAATCTGAATCTGGTTCCGTGCTGCATGAAGGTGGGCTAAGCTGAGTAGTACTCGCCACCAAATCAGAAGAATCGGGAGTCGGATCGTCAAAAGTATCAAAACAATCGGCAAAAGCCACGTCCGACTCGTCATCTATGTCCCATGATTGTTCCGAAGAGGATGGAACTGACAGATCTGGATGGATCTCTAAGTCATCATGAGAATAGGTTGATGCATCTCTAGCAAGATCAGACAACACCTGGCAAACTGCATCATGCACTATATCCTCTCCAGATGAAAGGGTCTCGCTCTGTCCTGAAGGAATCTGTCCCCAAAATCCCAACTGTGCTAATCATACTGCAATCTGCCTCTGAAGGTGAGTACTCTGTGCTACTCTTTGAATCGGGTCGCTGACACTTGGTTTGCTTCATCTCAAGGTTCACTTCTCCGCCTGGAGAACGGAACTTCATCATTCCCGTACCATAATCGAAAGCTGCGCCTGCGGTCCTAAGGAAGGGTCGCCCGAGAATGATCTGAGATTCTCTCCAATGATTGGGGGTCTCCATGTCCAAGATTGTGAAGTCCACCTGATAGTTCTGCCCCTCAATCGAGATAACGACGTTCTTCACTTCTCCCTTAGGTCTCTTCACTGAACGATCTGCGAATTGGAGTAAAGCTCTAGATTTGCGAAGTGGTCCCAACTCCAATTTCTGATATAATGCTAAGGGAAGTAAGTTGATTGAAGAACCGTTATCTAAGAGTGTGCGTGCAAACGCAATGTCGTCAATACGACTCTCCACATAGTGAGCACCCATGTCTCTCTTTTTCTTTGGCAAAGTCTGATTCTTGAGACAATAGGTTGTGGCTACCGATAAGACATGTGTCTTTATATTTCGGTTATCTTTCTTCCTGCTAACCCTTCTAGGTGTGCATCTCACCTTAAGGTATTTTTGGAAGGCAGGATGGTTAGCCACATATTCATCAAATGGCACTTTAACTATGATGTTTTCTTTACAAAACCGTGCCATGTCGGGGTCATCTTTCTGAATCTTTTTGATGCGCTTTCCTGCCGTAAGAGCACGGGGGAAAGGGATTGAAGCTAAGGAAACAGAGGATGAAGAATCTGAATCATGAACTGAAAGATCATTCTTTGCATTAACGGAAACAGAGTTCTTCATAAAAGAATCTTTTTGATGCAACATGGACTCGAAATCAAAACTATCTACTACAGGTTGTGGAATAGAAGCTGGAGTGGTATCCGCCACAACCGGAGATGCAAGGTCCTCCGTAGATTCAGAAGAATATCCATGCTGACGATGCTGCGTACGTGCTCTCCTCCTTCTCTCGGCTCCCTGAGTAGAAATCCTCGAATGGTGCTGATGGGGCTCAGAAATATGATGCCTCTCCTCCTCGTCCTCTGAAGACTCCTCAGGTAGAGCTCCAGAGATGCCCCTCCTCGTGTCCCTCGCCCGGTCAGGTACGACCACGGTCCTTCCGCTCCTGAGTGACATGTGGTTAGCCTCGTCACACGAAAGAATCTCATGTTCAGATTTAGGAGATGCTGAATAGTATACCTGACCAAAGTGCTGCTGAGAACTAGAATGGTTCAGGCTATTGGGGTTAGCCTGAACTTGGGCTGGGATCGAGGTAGAGGGTGCAGTCTGCTCGTCTCGCCATCTGGACAGGCGGTTGACATCCACCCGTAAGTCCTGAACCTCGTTCCTGTAGGAACATAGCTCATCGAGTATCTGCTGCTGAATATCCACGGGACTAGACGATGAAGGAAGTGGATAAGACTGGGAAGAAGAACGAGAAGACTGGCCCTGCTGGCCAGTGTACTGCCTCTGCTGCTGCTGCTGGGGTTGCGGGCCCTGCTGGCCCGTCTGGTAATGGCCCTGTCGGCCATACTGCTGGTACTGCTGCCTCTGCTGCTGGGGTGGATGGAATCCAGGGCTCTGCTGTGAAGGAGGTGGTGCGGAGGTGAATGCGGTGTTGTGAAAGGTCGGGGGACGCTGATAGGTCTGTCGGTCTCCCGTACTTCCCTGCCTGGCAGGGTCCTGAGTATACCATATCCCATTCACCTCCCAAACTGGTGGAGGCTCCTCCTGGACTGTCTCTGCTGCTGGAGGTGGCTGCTGGAAAGAGTGGGTGTAGGATTGGTCCTGCTCCCACGGCTGGGGTTGCCCTGACACCAACTGCTCCTGAACATGGTGAACTCGGTAAATGGGAGCAGTGGGTGCAGTCACGGCAGGTATCTTTATCTTAGATACCTTCTCAGTCAACTCCTCCATCTGTTTTGGAAGTTTGGAGACGCTCCGGTCTAACTCATCAATCCTCCTGTCGATCCTCTCGACTACAGTAAGCTTATCAGCAAGAAGTCCCATGCTAGGGATCACGTCCAGAGAGAGATCTACTACAGCTGATTTTCCCCCTCCAAGTGAGAGTGAACTGGGGGATGGTGTATAGGCCCTGCTGGCCATCTGTGAGCGGCTAGTTTCAGCCATTTGCTCGAATACCCTCCAGACGGTATCCGCTCCTCGTGATGTATAGCTGCCTCCACAGGCAGCGCTCACTAAACCCTGCATCTCAGGGTTGAGACCAGTAAAGAAGGATTGGACCAAGATGTTGTCATCTAATCGATGACAAGGACACTTTTGCAGGATGTCCTTGAATCTTTCCCAAGCATCACAGAAGGCTTCATTGGGTAATTGGGAAAAACTCGTAATGCGCGTCCTCATCATGTTAGTTCTACTCAAAGGGTAGAACTTCTTCAAAAACAGGTCCTTAAACTGGGCATAAGTGGTGACGATGATCCCAAGATTCTTTACCCAGTAATCGGCTTTTCCACCCAAGGCAAATGGAAGGGCTTTGAGCCTAATATAATCCTGGCTAACATTATTATGTTTGAGGTTAGCACAGATGAGCTCAAAGTCCCTTAGGAATGCATATGGCTCCTCAGAAGCATTCCCATCAAAATGTGGCAGCAGGTTCAGGAAATGCGGCTTCAATTCAAAATCAACCTCAGGTTCGGCCGGACTCAAGTAGTTATGAATCTGATATTGTCCGGGGTTGTATGCTGCATCCATTGGTAGTTGGACCCCAACATTTAACTGTCCCAACTGAGCTCTCAATAATGCTTGTTGCTGCTCAGATGCAGCCAATCGGGCTAGTATACTTCTCATCGGATCTTCATGGTTCTCTTCTTCCTCTTCTTTCCTCTTTGGCATTTTACTCGAATTTTCTTTATGTCCTGAATCAGCAATGTGTTCTTTATTAGAAGAGGATTTATGAATCATGATATTCTCACCAAGGCGATGGTCTTCCTCGGTGAGGTGGGAAGAGAGAAAGGGAATGGTTTGAGGGTAACCATCCCGAGAGTAAGTGATCCTGGGCTCAAGAGGGTCATGAGTCCAGGTTGGTCCAAGTTGCGCTTGGACCTTTGAAGACATACTTGTTGAAGGGTTCAACGAGAGATTCGCAAAGTCCGAATAAATATCGCCCCAATCAGTCATCTTCGATGTCAAAAGAACCGATTAGATCACGATAATCAATGAGGCGCTAGTTCTACGGTGCACGTAAATGTGCGGAGTGAACTCACACAATTCAAACGCAATTCAAACCCTCAATTTCACCAACTCAACACGTAATGGCCGTAAGAGTTCGGCCGATTTATCTTGTCAATTTTAGTTGGTGAGAATACAATCTTTGAAAGATTAACGAGCTGTTAGGTGCCCGTATTTTCCTACAGACTGACCCGGTTCTTACGACTAGTTTGACCTACTTTCAGCCAGTATAGGAGTAAGTACGGACCGTAAAAATACGGCTACCCGTTCCTTGAGGACTAAGGCGTCCTCTAAACCTCCCACTCTGCTAAGGAAGTCCGGACCGTTTACCGGCTACCCGTAAATCCTCACTGAAAAGTAGCTAATCGCCTAAAAAGAAAGAACCAGTAGTAAGTAAGAAATCCAGACTTGGCTCTATCCTAGGGTCGTCTCTCTCTCACTTGCAATAAAAACAAACAATGAGGGCTTTATGCACCCGAGAACAAGGGTTCTTTTTATTCCAATTAATTAAATCGACCTGCTCAATTCAGTCCCAATTTTAGAGTTAGGTTATCACTTGAATTTTATGTGAACACACAAGCACGTCTACCGTTCAGTCCCAATTTCCTTTTAACCTTAAGTTGTAAAACAAGAGGGGAATCGGAAATCAGAATGCAAACGAGAAACTATGATGCATGCTCAGAAGAAGTTATACTTACAGTGAATCCCAGCACTCTTCATGCGTTATGCAAAACTGAATTTGTAAATATTACACTAAATGCATGCAGATCGAAAAAACCGCACCTAAACAATATACTATTAGCGGGGAAGAATTGATTGGATTTGAGCTAAGTAGTACGTGTCTATGTGCGTCTCATTATGAATCTTATAAGATATGTGAATCTTCTAAGATATGTGTGGCCTAAATTACGATGGGCACAAGTAAATTTGAATCTAAACTACCGTGTGCCTAATCCTTAATTTCGCCACTCAAGTCAAGCCCCACCCTCGCCGGAGAGTGAAACAGGCTCGACACACCACAAATAATGTCTAAGTCTTTTTACATGCGCGAGCTCTCAAACAAGAGCCGCTAGAAAGGAGCAACTACCTAAATAATTACAATAATTTACAAAAAATTCTCTCAAAAATAAATAAATTATCCTCGCGCTTCAACAGTCGGCTCGCGTCGCGTCCGTCGACCTCCGATGCACTCCAAGTCCACCGGACCCTCGCAAGGAAACAAAGATTTATGTTAGAGAGATAAATAAAAATATATACAAAAAAATATGAAGAGAAATAATTGCAAGGAAAATGGATTAAATACAAGTGGCTCGGGGGTCAGACTACCCGAGTAAATGGAAAACTAAATCCAAATTTTTAAACTAATCCCTAAGCCGTTTGCCTCCCCGGCAACGGCGCCATCTGACGAGTCGCTAGATACGGTGGTTAATTCGGTCACGTTGTGGTACGTGTACTTAGCGATTCGGTCAGAACCGAGAGAAGATCTCCGTGAAGAGTGTCTCGGCTTAATTTATATCCCGGGCAAGTCCGGGGTCGAACACAGGGAGGCAAAGGAACAACTTGGGTTTAATTTGCAAACTTAGATCTAGATTTCCAATGCGGTATTTTTTTAGATTTTTTAATGCAAAAAGAAATGCTAAGAATAAAATGCGGGTGAATTACAACACTAAGAAAACATACAACAAGGCCAAATTAATTTTAATGGAAAAGAAGTCCAAATTAGCCAATTCGTATTTTTCCTAGAGTCCTAATCCAGTGATGAACACAAAACACATTTTTTTAGAATTTTCGGGGTTAATATGCAATAAATAAAAATACACACTTTTTATGGGTTTTTTCGCAATTTTTCACACAAGTAGCAAGCAAAAATTATGAAAAATTTACTGGAACTAAAACATCATGAAAGGAAGCTACAGTAATATTTTTGGAATTTTTTGATAAAATATGATTTTTTTATGAATTTTTTAGTGAAAACAGAGTGATAATGATTAATTAATTCCTAATTAATCCACGTTATCAAATTAATCAGAGTGTGATTTATCTCAAGTAGATATTTAGATGAACAATCCAGGAGACTTGAAATTTCGTAAAAAGGATATCTGTGGATTTAATTAAAAATCAAATACTAAATTCACTCTACAAATTATTACAAGCACAAGACAACTCTAATTTGAATGAAATTTGGACTGTAATTACATCACATATCAAGGCATCATATATATTTTTTTTGGAATTTTTAAAGCAACCGTTTGTGAGATATTAATTTAATGGCACAGAATGGGTAAACTTTGTAAAATTTCAGTTAAACAATTATAATTAATTACCCACGAGTCACAAAAATATAAATAAATACCCACAATGTAGAGAATTAGTTGCTCAGTATAATGGTATTTTTCTTTGATTAAAATGATACCAAAATAAAGTCCAAATCAACACACAAACATAGGGGTCTTTGTGCAATACAGAAATTAAAAAGAAAACTTCAAACTTATGCACAGGGACTATTTTGTAATTACGGAAACTATACAAAATATTTACATAATTTTTATAATAAAAAAAGGGGGGAAATCACCTTCTTCTTCCTTCGTTCCCAGGTGATGAACCCAAAGAGGATCGGTGGTCGGCGGCGGCGGAAGGGGGCCGCGCGGCAGCCGCGCGCGGAGGTCGGCGGTGGCTAGAGGCGGCGCCGCTGAAGAGGGGCTGGGACCGGCGGAGGCGGGGCGAGGGCGGCTGGCCGCTGGGAGCGGAGGAGGGCTGGGGGGCGGAGGCGGCGCCAACCGCTGCAGGAGGCGGGCGCGGGCGGCGTCGAGGGTGGTGCGCGGGCGGTGGCGGCACCTGGGAGGCGGCGGTGGGGAGGCTCCGGCGGCTGGCTAGAGAGGGGGCGGCGGCGGTGGGCGGCACCCCCACCGCTGCTGCGGATGATTTTTTTGTTGTTTTTTTTTATTTTTTTTGATTTTTTTTTCTGTTGTAATAAAGTAAATAAAGAGAAAACTTCTTTTTTTTTGTTTTAAATTTTTTTATTTTTTTTAAACAAGGAGTAAGTAATATGGAAAAAAAAATGTGATGATTATAGTGGTGAAGATGATGAAAGGAAAAAAAATGGTGATGAGGATGGTGTGATGTGATGTGCTAAAAAAATTTGCAAAAATACCAAGATGATAAAATTACCTACGATGAACGCGGGCGCCTATGAAGTGCTCTCGTGAGCACGGTCTTCGCTCAAATCGCCGGCGTGCGATGAGCTCGAGCAGCGCGCGGTTGCGGCTGCGATGTTGGCCAAAAAGCCAACGGATCACACCGGAGAGAGGGCCGTCGTCGCTCGACCGCGGTTGCGTCGCTGTCACCGATTCAACTCAGGGAACTAGGCTCTCCTCACATAAAGATGGATCAAAGGCAAAAATGAGGAGAATGAGAGGTATATAAAGATGATGGGATGAGAGGTTATTAAAGTGGTGGGGTTGAATGGGAGGTTGTATTATTAATGGAGTTGAATGGGAAGTTGGGAAAAAATAATGGAATAATGGAGTTGAATTGGTGGTTATTGTAGAGAATGTAAAATAAAATAAATAAATGGATAAAATAAAGTTATCTACTTTAATTACAATAGAATAAAAAAAATAAAATAGATAGTGGACAATTTACAAGGGAAGACAAACAACATGTACACATTTTTTTTTACTTTTCTAATATGTAATTTTTTTGTCTTTTTAATAAGAGATATTTACAACGAAAAAATACAATAAAATAATATAAATAAAATACAACACAAGCATGATATTTTTGTATTTTTAATAATTAAGAAAGATATAATAAAAAATGAAGAAAGTATGAATATATACATAATGTACAATGTACATCTAGGTCCCAAAACCCAACTTTTGCAAATGAGCTCCGATTTTAATGAAACCACTTCCGTTGGATAGATAATTTTCTAACTTGAACTTTAAAAGTGAGTTTGGTGAATTTGGAGTTCATACGGAGCGGGAATTTAGCTTGGAAGTTGGACTTTACGGCTTTTTCCCATTGGGATCTAGGAGCATTTATTTAAGGTAAAATTTGTTTTGTATTTTTGTATTTTTATATACATGATTATGAACAAATTAGAGAAAGAATTAGCCAAAAAGGAGTTGAAATGAAATTATTAAAAATACATGAAGTTTTGGGCTATTTACAAGTATAAAACTCCTTTATTTTTGCGGCTTTTTATGTGTAATTTATTTTGTACAATCTAATATACAACAATTAGTGTGTTTTATTTACAAGAGGTATTTTGTTAATTTATTGATTTTATGGACATTTATTTGGGATTTTACTCGGGGATTTTGCTAAGATCAAGATATTAAGATGATGAATTGCGGATTCATCAACCCTCAGAAAACCTCGATTGTCAGTAACCCTCCGGGGTGAAGTTATAACCCTTAGAAAACCTCGATTATTAGTAACCTAGAGTAAGGGTGTTGGTATCTTAGGTGACATAATAAACAAGGGAGATGCGTCCAGCTTTGAAGCCGACTTCCCTAAAGGCCACGTAATCAATGATGATTGCTTGAAAAATCACACTTAAAATCAACCAGATTAATCAGATCCTGCTTAGGGTCCTTTACCATGTTGAGTGTGAACTCAAGGTTTGTGATTCATTTGCTTTCTTTAAGTAGGAGACAAATCATATCTTTACACACTTGTGCTCCTGATTCTTCTTTTTGCCATCAAAGATGACTGACTGGGGGGATATTTACTCAACCTTCGCAAATCTCTCATTCAACCTCTCACAAAGTACATCTTCATCGGCCCGAGCGTAACTTGGGCCAACCCGAGCTCATGACCCTCTTGAGTTCGGGATCTCCCACTCTCAGGATGGTTACCCTCAAACAATTCCTTTTCTCTCCTCTCATCTCACCGAGGAAGACCTTTGCCTTGATGAGAATGTCTTTAATACTACATCCTCTAACCTAGACCACATTCTTTATCTAGGTGAAGAGAACGAAACTGAGACCAAGATGCCTAAGAAAATTCCAGACGAAGAGGAACATAGAGATAATCCTATGCATCAAGTCCTTTCCCGTTTATATAAAGATTAGCAGCTGAATGCGGATCTTATGGCTAGGATGGAAAGGTGATTGAGGTGGGTGGAATAGATAGACTGATGGTATATGCCTACAACCAAGTTGAGAATGAGATGCATAGTTGGCTCGTACCTGAGGTACCCTCAGAAGCATTTGAGCTGAAGCCCCATTTCCTTAGTCTGCTACCGAAGTTCAATGGAAATGCTACAGAATAACCATATGCTTTCTTGAGAGACTTTGAGTTGGTGTGTAACAACCTTAGTCATCTTCGGGTTGTCCAAGATTAAATCAGGCATAAGGCTACCCTATTTGCCTTTGGATATAAGGCTGCCCATTGACTAAAGAATCTCGGGGTTAGATGTACAACCAGGAGGCAATTTAAAGATTTATTCTTGAAGTTCTACCCATTTAGTATAACTAACCAGATGAGGACGAAAAGCATGAGCTTTTCCCAGGGTCCCCATGAACCATTCCATGAAATATGGGATAGATTCAATGACTTGACACAAAAATACCCCTGCCATGGCATTACTAAGGCGATTTTAGTCCATACCTTGTTCTGTGGTATGTCCCTGAAAATGCAGGGGTTAGTGAGTACAACCTATGGAGGTAGCTGTCTCAATAAGAATGAAGATGCTGTATGGAAGATCATAAACCAGATGTCAGAAATAGACAGATCTTAGGCCACCAGGGCCTATCAGGTGTCTTCCTCAAGCCTATCTAATAAGACACCTAAGAGGACTGTAGCGGATCTGACAGGTGACCTAATCCCTAGTATAGGGATCATAGCTGATAACCTCACCACGGTAGAACAGATCCACAAGAGGGTCACTGACCTTGAGGAGATTTTACGATTGCCAAAACAAGTGGAGGAATTAATGGAGAAGGTAGCTAAGATACGACTACCTGCCCCTTCTGCACCACTTACACCTGTACATTGAGTTCACCTATTATAGGAGCAAGTATAGGGGCCTCAGAGAAGCTGGTTTGAGGAGCAGCAGTACACTCAACAGAGCATCACACACCCCCACAGGTGGAGTCAGTCTACGAGGAGCCTCCGCAGGTGTTTGAGATCAACGGGCTATGGTACAATCATGACCCCATCGAAAGACAGTCGGGGATAGGGAATGGTCAGCTACACCAACCTTCCCTAGCTTACCAGGAAACCAGCTCTGTCCTTACACCACGCTTTGTACAGTCCTAGAGAGGACAAGGATACCAGTCTCAGCAGCACCAGCAACAGCGCACATTCCATTCAGGCCAGCAGGGCCCTCCACCGCCTTATACCTCACAGTCCCACCCACATAAGTACCAGCAAGACCAACAGGGCCAGTATAGACAACCGAATCACTCATCTCGAGTCAGCAGCAGCAGGCCCCACCGACTAGTGAATTGGAGTCCCTTACCTTGTCCATCCAGACTTTGACTGATAGGGTTCAACATATACAGAATGATTACCTAGATATAAGAACAGATCAGAATCGTGTCTCAAACCACCAGGATCAGCAGATGGCACCATAGATCCCAATTCCCGCCCAGGTGCAGGCCAACCCCAATAGCCTAAACTAGGGTCAACATTGACCACGCGATCAGGTACATTATTCAGATTGTTCTCTATCTGAACATGAGATCCTTTTGTACAGTAATGTTAATCATATGTCCCTCACGAGCAGAAGGGCCGTAACCGTACCTGATCGGGCACGGGTACATGAGGAAGATGCCACCAAGTCTCTACCTGAGGAGAACTTGGAGGCAGAGGAGCAACATCCCCACCATCATCACCGACATCAGCAGAATAAGAGGATTTTTCAAGTCCTCAAAACAAAATGGCAAGAAGAAGGAGAGGAGCACCAAAAATGAATCAAGTGAGAAAATTAAGAGCCCACACCTCCATCTGAGGAGGACGCACAGGAGTAGCAGTAGATTCATCACCTGTTTCCTTTCATGAATTTCTTTCCAGTCAGTGTCAGAGTCAGAGTACCAGTCTTGAACATAATCAGTTTCTCGTTTGAATGAGAATATTTCAGTTTCAGAACCTGAGTTGTCATCAATAATCCCTTTCCCCCGCGCCCTTAAGGGTGGAAAGAAGAAGAACAAAAAATCCAAAACGATGACCCTGAGATGGTCGAATTTTGCAATAAGTATATCAAGGTCACAATCCCTTTTGATAAGTATGTGGATATGACACCTGTATTTCAGAAGTACCTTAAGGTGAGACGCACACCTACTAGAGTCAGCAGGAAAACCATAAGCCGTGTTGAGAAGAACGTTTGTCAGTAGCCACTACTTGCGCCATCAAGAATGTGTTTGCAAGGAAGCGAAGTGACATGAGTGCCCACTATGTGGTGAGTCATATCAATGACATTGCATTTGTGCATACTCTCCTAGACAATGGATCCTCAATAAATCGGATGCCCACAGCCCTCTATGAGCGATTAAATATAGGACCTCTTAGGAAATCTAGAGCCTTACTCCAGTTCGCAGATAAATCAACCAAGAGGTCCAAGGGAGAATTGAGGAACATTATCATCAAAGTCGAGGGTCTGGATTACAAGGTGGACTTTACTATCCTTGATATGGAGACCCCTTGAAATTGGAGAGATTCCCAGATCATTCTCGAAAGGCCCTTCCTCAGAACAGCAGGGGCCTTATTTGATTAAAAAATTTGGAAAATTCAATTCCAAACTCCGGGTGGAGATAAGAAACTTGAAATGAAGAAAACAAGGTGGCAGAGGCTAGATTTAGAATCAAGCACCGAGTACACTTCGTCAGAAGCAGATTGTATTCATGAAGACACCATTGGGCCGTAGAGACACAACCCAGCTAGCACTGATGAGTCTCTCTCTACTAGTGAGAATCTTGTATATGGGATAGTGTGTGAGATCCTTAGGAACAAATGCAACACAGATCCTACAGAGAATGCATCCCCCTACATCTTCGATAACACAGAGGCCCATGTGGTCCTGCCAGTCGTTCCATCTTTTGGATAATCAGAAGATGAGGGTGATGAGTCAGACGTGTCTTTCACCGATTGCTTGGATACTTTTAACTATCTAGCTTCAGAGCTGAATCAGTTGGTGGCAGTTACTTCGGAGACAGATCCAACCACTACCAGCACAGAGCCTGAATCGATTGAGCCAGATTTCCTCAATGACCACACTTTACCTGAGCTCAAATCATCACAACCCTGAAGTACGCCTTCCTTGCGGGACAAGAGAGGAAATTTCCGTTCATTATCAGTTCGCGATTGACGAGGAGCAAGAATCTCGCTTGCTAGAGATCCTGGAGAAATACCGCAAGGCGATAGGCTGGAGCATCTCCGATCTCCACAGGATAAATCCCGCTCTGTGTTCGCATCATATCTACCTTGAGAATGAAGCTAAACCCTCTCGTATATTCTAACGCAGGTTGAATCCAAATTTATGAGAGGTCGTGAAGAAGGAGATTGGGAAATGGTGCAACACGGGTTTTATTTACCCCATCTCCGATTCCAAATGGGTGGCACCTATCCATGTTGTCTCGAAAAACTCGAGAATTCAAACAACCACCAATGAGGATGGAGAGAAGATTGTGACACGAGTACTCACATCGTGGTATATCTGTGTGGATTACAAACGCTTGAATGTCGCGATGAAGAAGGACCATTTTCCCTTACCCTTTATCGATCTAATGTTAGAAGTAGGGAAAAGAATTCTTCTGCTTCTTGGATGGGTTCTCTGGTTACAACCAAGTTGCTATCTCTCTTGAGGACCAGGAGAAAACCACACTCACATGCCCCTTTGGTACCTATGCTATCAGGCGCATGCCCTTTGGGTTATGCAATGCTCCTGGTACATTTCAAAGATGCATGATTGTAGTATTCGTCAAGATGGTTGGTGAATTCTTGAAAGTCTTCATGGATGACTTCTCAGTCAACGGTGATTCCTTCGATTCCTGACTTAGAAATCTAGACAGAGTCCTCAAAAGATGTTGTGAGCTTAAATTGGTGCTCTCCAGGGAGAAAAGTCACTTCATGGTGACGGAGGGCATTGTGTTGGGGCATGTCATCTAGAAGAGATGAATGGAGGTTGACCCTGCCAAGGTGGACGTTATAAGACGACTCCAACCACCAACCAACGTAAAATAGTTGTGGTTATTCCTTGATCATGTTGGATTTTACTGGAGATTTATAAAAGATTTTTCAAAGATTGCCCGACCACTAACTGAGCTTCTATGCTAAGACGTGGAGTTTATTGTAGATCATAAATGTCTTGATGCCTTTAAGAAACTTCAAGGGATGATCATGGATGCCCCGATCCTAGAAGCCCCAGATTGATCTCTTCCTTTTGAGATCATGACAGATGCCTCAGATTTTGTTGTTGGGACTGTGTTAGGACAAAGGCAGGATGGTATCTTGTTCACTATACACTACGCAAGAAAAGTGCTTGATTTCTCCCAACGTAACATTACAGTTACCGAAAAAGAGATGCTTGCAGTAGTGTTCTCCTTAGATAAGTTCAAATCTCATCGGATCTAAGGTGATTGTGTTCACAGATCATACAACACTACGATACTTAATGGAAAAGAAGGATGTGAAGGAACATCTTCTTAGGTGGATTTTACTCATCCAGGAGTTTGAATTGGACATTAGAGAAACCTGGAAAGAATGTAGTGGTTGATCAACTCCCATCTCGAAATTCTTGATACTTCTGATGGAATACCTATTCGAGACTCCTTTCTAGACGAGTCGATTTTTGTTATCGACTCACTCCCATGGTACGCCAATATAGTTAACTATCTTGTCTCCAAGAAAGTTCCCGAAGATTGGCCCAAGAGCAACATAGACCGGCTCAAGTTGGATGCGAGACATTATCATTGGGAGGATCTGATCCTTTTCTCTGAAGGACCAGATTGTGTCTGGAGGAGGTGTATTCCTCAGGAGGAATATCATAGTGTCCTTACTTTTTGCCATAGTCTGGAGGCAGGATGACACCACTCCAGGAAGAGGATCGCATGGAAGGTACTACAATGTGGCTTATACTGGGCGACTCTATTTCACGATGCTTTCATCTTTGCAAAGTCGTGCCCAGTATGCCAGCGAATGGGAGGAACCGTTTATTCTAAGGATGATATGTCAATGCAGCCTATCATCATTTGTGATGTCTTTGACGCCTAGGGCATCGACCTTATGGGCCCATTCCCGATTAGGCATGGTTTTGAGTACATCCTTCTTGCGGTAGACTATTTGTCAAGGTGGGTGGAGGCTACCCCAACCCAAACAATAGACAGCAGGACTGTCTGTAAATATATCAGAGATCACATCATTTCTAGGTTTGGGATCCCCAAAATGTTGATATCTGATGGGGGTAGCCATTTTGTGAATAGAGACATGAAGAAACTCGTAAAGGATTATGACATCAAACACCGTGTCGCTAGTCCTTACCACCCACAGACCAATGGCATGGCAGAGGTATCGAATAGGGAGGTTAAGACCATATTGCAGAAGCTTGTCTGCCCAGACAGGAAGGACTGGTCTCAGATCTTGGATCAGGTCCTTTGGGTTTATAGCACAACTTACAAGACACCATTAGGAACCTCCCCATTCAAAATGGTGTTTGGGAAGCCGTGCCATTTTCTCGCAGAGTTAGTGCAAAAATCTGAATGGGCAATCAAGAAGGTCAATTGGAACACACATCTAGGGCAGAAACAGAGAGAAATGGATCTTAATGAACTTGTGGAGATCAGAAACCGAACATATGACAATAGTTTGTTGTACAAGAACAAGGTAAAGCGTTGGCATGATAGATTTATTAGACGAAAGACCTTTGTTCCTGGACAGAAGGTATGGTTGTTCAATGCAAGGTTGAAGGTTTTCCAAGGGAAGCTTAAATCCAAGTGGACGGGTCCATTCATAGTCTGTGTTGTGCATAACAGTGGATATGTAGAGATCGCAGATCTTATAGATGGAGCACATGCATCCCTAGTTAATGGACAACTGCTGAAACACTTTGTCAAACCTAATGAACAGTTAGTCCGTGTTGAGGAGATTATTTTCATGCGTGAGGCAAACTCAGAAGACACACATAAAGCTATGCATGAAGCCTTGCAACATTGATCTCTCGCCATTAGCAGCATCAAAAAGATTCAGATCTTGATCCTTGTATATACTGACCTCCTCTCATACATACTTTCTACCCCTCCGACCCCAATGATTCAAATCACTCGCCCCAGCTCCATATCGTTTCATTCTATGTTAATACTTAGGATGATAAGATCCTAAGTATAGGGGGAGAGTGACCCGAGTCTCTTCACCATTCTATGTATATTCTCCAGATCCCATCAGTCCTCATACCCAATCGTGTCCTATACATAGGCTGACAAGAGCCTAAGTATAGGGGGGACTGATGTCCACCCTGTATATACTCATCCATTTCCCCTCTTAACCTCACCCATCCCATTTTGATCTTTTTCTATACTTAGGCTGCCAAAGCCTAAGTATAGGGAGGTGGGACGACTTCTATACATTTTGTTATTTTAGCTATCCTACGCTTAGCACGAGCTATGTCTTTTTCCTCGCCTCTCTTGCTCTGAGGACATAGCACACGCTAAGTACAAGGGGGTGTGTATATATTACATATATACTTTACCCAAAGCTCGTACTTTCACGTATTTTTGTGTATATTATGCAATAATTATGGGGTGGGTAAAAATTGGAAAAAAAAATTGAAACACATGTAAACTAGTATGTATATTGTATAATATGTATAATACTTGTATAAAAAGTTGTAAAATTCTTGCAAATAATATTCTTGTAAAAAAATTTGTATACCAGAAAAAAATGAAAATAAAGGCTTCTTATTTACTCTTGCATATCATCCTTGCATTTAAAAAAATGTGTCTTGCACTTCATTTATTTCTATAGCATGTCATATGTATCTCATATGCATATCTAGCATATGCGAAGTGAAAAGTTAGCGGGTTCTAAATCAAGTTATGAACAGTTGTCGAGGATGGATTTGATTTTAACTTAATCTATCTAATTTTAGAGGAACCTTATAGGAACTAGAGTTAAGATTTTTCAGGTCAAGTGACATAATTCTTTGAGTCCACAAGTCTATGTTCACATGTCATCTTGATTTGTCTAAGTAGAATATCCCGTACACATGCATGATTCTTTTTGATAGTAACCTAACTTGGACAAGCACCATGCATGTAGCTCTTCATTGATGAGGTGGTGAGGAGGTAGAATCCTCTAGCTTGGAGTAGCACACAGGTGGTAACATCCGTCCTCCTCTAGGGAAGGTAGTGCATCTCAACCTAGTCTAGTGGTGTTGACGTCTAAGGACGGGATGTTGCGGGTTGCAATAAAGCTTCAAAAGAGGGATATTCTACTGTCTCAAGTAAAAAAACTCCTTATGTACATGATGCACCATGTATATATGTCAAAGAGAGAGAGAGAGAGAGAGAAAACTTTAAAAAAGTGGAAAGGCCTGATTGAAAATAAAATACCTGCCGGAGTATGTATATTTGCAAGGAATATGCTTCAAAACCTCATATCATAGAAGCCTGTAGCTGGATGACATGGATACACTGGTCAAGCATCCTATGATAGGTAGCTACACTGGCTACCGTCCATTCTTCTCTCCATCCCCTCTTCTTGAGCTGGTCGCACTTGAACTTAGAAGGGAATACCCCGCTCCTCGAGGAAAGAGTTGCTAGACCTAGTAATTAGAGTTACCTTGTTAGAGGAGGTTGTCTCTTTGTCATTTCTGATGTTGAGTGCTATATTTCACATACACAGTACAAGTAAGAATCATAGTCATCAGAATTTTGTGTATGAGGATTTGTTCTGACTTGAAATTTGAGGCGTCTTGAATAGAAGACTTGTGGAACTTAAAGACTGTTAGGTCTTAAATTCAGATCCCAATAAGGTTCTAACACATTATTAATCCAATGGTCGAGTCAAGCTCCATTTTCACCTTTTGTTCATGATCTTGGTATGGAACCCAAAATCATTTCACTTTTGCATTTCATTTTAGTTGCTCGAGGACGAGTAAGGTTTAAGTATAGGGGGTTGATGAATCTGTGATTCATCACTTAAAAGTTTAAAATAGGGCTTCGTTCCTGAATAATTAGTTATATTTCATCACTTATATTGCATAATTATCATGCATGCAAATATGAATGCATAATTGGCTTTCATATTTGCAGTAATTAAGGAGCCAAATCCACTTGTAAGTATTCACTTGTATATTAGCCAAATTAACCTTTTTGTATATATTTTATAATAACTCCAAATCTAATAAAATCAACTCTATAGTGTATATATTACTAACACTAATAAAGGAAAAATATCAAAAAATTAGTAACTTGTAAATTTATCCTAATAAACCCAAATCCAAGTTTGAGACCAAGAACCTTAAAATGTACATATCTCTCATATGGTACCCGATTTAGGTCTACTCACTTTTAAAGTAATATACATCAAAGACATTAAAAAAAGACCAATTTCATTTAAATCGGAGATTGTATGTGAAACTTGGGTTTGGTGCTCCTATTGTATAATGTACATATTAACATAAATGCCCTTGTATTTTATCCTTTTATTTTCTTAATTATTAAAAAAATAGATTAAATTGTAAATATTCCTTTCATAGTTTCTCTAATTTTATTTTGATTTTTTTCTTAATTAAAAATGACAAAAAATTATAAAAATAAAAGCATGGTATTTTATATCAATAAGGTACCACCCAAAATATTTTATTTTGTACAGATGACTTCCTTTGATTTTTGGTCCTTCACAGAAGTTGTAGATCTTGTCGAGACGAGCATGTTGACCACTTTTTGACTTGAACTCTTTTGATATTACTTTTTTATTTTTCTTTCGATTGAAATTTGTTTTTCTAAGAGCGACACGTGGCAACTCCTGGAGCCACCATGTGTCACCCATTTTTATTATTTTTACTTCTTTTTTAAAAATTATTTTATTTTAATTAATTTAATAAATTAATTTTAATTTATTAATTTAAGTAATCATTATTATTATTTTAATTAATTAAGTAAACTCCACGTGGCTGCTCCCGAGCACGCCACGTGGTGCCTTCTCTTCCCTCTCTTATTTTCCCTCCAATCCCATGCATGTAGCCCTTCTCACGTACCTTCCCCATCTCCCCCGTCTTCTCGCGCGACGGGCACTCCGCCCGTGCGCACGCCCGCATCACCCGTGCAACCGCAACCTCGGCACGCGCAGCCACTCGCCCTTCTCCCTCGTCCACTTCCTCCTCATCTAGCAACTGCCCATTTCCTACAGCAGTCTTGCAACCATCGCACTCCACTCGCCCCTCTCCCTGAAGATTGCGCACAACCCAACCACCTATAAAACTTCCTCTACCTCCTTCGACAGCCCTCAACCGCCATCCTCTAGACCAGGGCATTGAGCTCCACCTGTCTCTTTGTGACAGCAAGAGAAAGAGACTGCAGCGAGCGATGACGTGTGCATAGGCGGTGAGATCCAAGGGACCACCCTCCCCTGCCGCAGCTCCTCCACGAGCTGCTCAAGCTCTGCCTTGCCGAGGCGTCGAGAAATGACCTGAGGTGCTCCTCTACACACCCCATTCCCAGGCATCCATCCATATCTCCAAGGTAAAGTTACCTTCTTCTCCTTGCTCTTCTTTCCTTTTTCCTCTGCCACTTTTCTCTTCTACTTCTCTGTTTTCCATCACACCGCACCACCCATCTCCACCTTCGTTTTCTTGTTCCGCTCATTCCGTCCTCCTTGTTCTGATTGAGTTACCACTCCATGCTCTACAACCACCTGCTCTCTTCGATCCATCGCACGGTCCAGTTACCACCTTGCCTCGGTCCGCTAGCTTGCATCGCCATCCAACCACAGCAGCTCTCCACCTCGGTTCCCCATTACCTCGGACACCTCCATCACAACAGCAGCTTGTCCACACGTGGTTGTGCGCCCTTCCTGCGCAGCCTCTTCACGTGCCTCCTTGCACGCCCGTGTCCCTGCAGCTGACCACCCTAAACTTCTCTATAGCCCCTTACGGTCATGCATGATTGCCACCGAACTTCCACGACGTAGCACAAGCAACGAGCTGACCAGTCCGGTGCAGCCCACGAGTCCTCCCTCCATCCAATCCCCTCCGTCGCACTAGTACGCCAGTAGCTTCAGCCGCTTCGGCCTGCAAAGCCTCCCCTGTCGATCGTGTGTCGACCGGCCGAGCTCGCTCCAGCTGTGCGTGACTCATCCAAGACTGCCACCACCTGCCTGCCCTTGGTCCATCTCCAAACAACCTTGTGGGTGGGGGGTGTGCACCTCTTGAGCCACTCGTCCCCAGCTCTCTCTCATCCTCATGTGTAGTGCACGTGAATGGAGGGAAATTTCCATGAAGCCCCTCTCTCTTCTAGGCATCTACAATAAGGTCCCGTCGTCAGATGAAGTACGTGCATGACATTCTCCCTGTGGAGAAATTACGCCCGAATCCCCACATCTTCCGCAAATTGCACGCACATCCAAGCCTATTAAAGTCATGTACGAGGCACGTGTCTTTCTTGCATAGTTACTAGAACATCCCTGCAAGTTCTGGTAAGTACATTTTAGTCCAGACAACATGTTTCTAATTCTGTATTGCATTTTGAACCATGTGTTGCCATGTTCATTTTACAGTCATTTGGCATCATTTCATCTGTTTGAAAGTTGCATATTATAGAATAATCAATTCTTTATCTATTGAATATTTATTTGTAATTTTGTGAGAAATGGTTTATTTAATATATTTAATTTAGAGAAATATTGCATATTTTACCCAATACTCATTTCGAAATTGATTTTGAATAAATCATTGCTCCAAAAAATTACCAAAAGTTCACAATAGGTAAAGTTTGAGTAGTTCTACTTCGTGCCCAAAAATCTTGGCATTTGCACACATAATGAGGTCTGAATAAATTAATTGGTATTTTGCTTAATTGATTGTTAATAAGTCAAAAATTAATTATTTTTGGGATCGAGTAATTTTCCTGGATTCATTTCACATAGAGTCATCCAGGAAAAATTTATTTCTGAAAATAATTAATTTGATGTTTATTAAAATTAATTTTGTAAAAATTACACTGCATTCATATTTAATTTGTAGTTGATTCATTTAGAGTCAAAAAAATTCAAACATGATAGGATTGCTTCATTTCATCATAATTGACATCCTGGCCAAGTTTGAGAATTTTTTGACTTAATTTGATCATATTCACATTTTAACCCTATAATTTTCCATGATTGCATTGCATTTTTAATTGCATAAAAACATAAAAAAATTATTCTCTCAAAAACCTAACACTTAGAATGTCTTTAAATTAATCTAAGGAGAAAGTTGCCTCCCTGAGTTCGACCTTGGGCTTGCCTAAGTAAAATAAAAATTGCTGCTCAATATTAATTGATATATTAATTAAATTGGTTTATGATAAATCTGAATTTGCCTGAATACAATGAACGGCAACATTTATTTTAATCGTTGATTCAGTTAAAGTAAGAGGGTGAAAATAGGGTTTTTCACGTATCATATCTCCCATTTGGAAATCTTGAGGAATCCGAGCAGATTGATCCTATTACAGAGACCTTCTCAGAAGGCGATCCTTGCTATTGCCTCGCTCCCATGGTACGCCGATATTGTGAACTATCTTGTTGCTAAGAAAGTTCCACAAGGTTGGTCAGGCAGCGACTTGAGACCTTCCTTGCAAAGAAGTCATACCAATAGGAGGATCCCATCCTTTATCATGAAGAAGGGGATAGCGTCTGGCGTCGTTGCATTCCTCAAGAGGAGCACCATAACATCCTCACATACTGCCACAAGTTTAAGGCAGGTGGACATCATTCTTGGAGGAGAACAACACAGAAAGTGCTCCAATCCAGCCTATGATGGCTTACCCTCTTCAAGGATTCTGTTGAATTCGTGAAGAGGTGTACTGGTTGTTAGAGGATGGGCACTTGTGGACAGTGTGACATGATGTCGATGCATGCCATTCATTTCTATGAGGCTTCTGACGCATGGGGCATCTATTTCATGGGTCCATTCCCTAAGAGTTAGGGATTCGAGTACATTCTATTGGTTGTTGATTATGTGAGTCGTTGGGTTGAGGCCATTCACACTCGAACCGTAGATGCCAAGACTATTTGCAGATTTTTGAGGAAGAATACCATTTCACGGTTTGGGGTGCCTAGAGTATTGATATCTGACGGGGGGTCTCATTTTATCAGCGACAACGTAAAGGCCCTTGAGTTCAGCATAGACCGTCGAGTTGCCACTCCATATCATCCTCAGACCAATGGTCTTATTGAAGTATCAAACAGGGAGATAAAGATGATACTGCAGAAGGTAGTCCGTGCAGATCGAAAGGATTGGTCACATCTTTTGGGCTCGGTCTTGTGGGCATATCGGACATCCTTCAAGAAACCTTTGGGTACGTCTCCCTTTCGCCTCATTTATGGCTATGCCATTTACCTGTGGATATAAAGCATAAGTCACTTTGTGTTATCATAGAGATATTATTGGATCCAGAGAGCATAGGTGATCAAAGGAAGGAAGAATTGGCACCCCTGGAGGAGCTTAGAGATACAACCTTTTCGTGCAACCTACAGTATAAGGAGCGAGTAAAGATATGGCATAATTCTCATATCAACCATAAACAGTTTGAGATCATAGAGTATGGTTGTTTGATGCCAGGCTTAGATTATTTCCAGGGAAATTACAGAGTAAGTGGAAGGGACCATACTTATTCCGAAAGGTGCATAACAACGGTAGTATCGACATATATGAGATGTCTTCTGAGTCTACCTTTCGCGTTAACAGTCGGCGACTCAAGCCTTGTTTAGATCGTGATCCGTTGATCGTTAGCATCGCCCCGATTCATTTTGCATGAGATGTAGTCTTTTTACTCACATCATTTTCATCTCATGCCTGATTATCATTGTCTTTTGCCCTTGTATAGATCCAGATTTCCATATCACATATTCTTTGTCTCACACCCCATTTGCATCTTATGATTATGCTATACTTAGGGTGTACTTTACCCTAAGTATAAGGGGTGTCAGATTTTTTATTTATCTTTTGGTTCTTTTTACCTCTGCTTTGTTGCCCATACTTAGGGATATTTTACTCTAAGTATAGGGGAGGTAGACCTGGTACATTCTATCACTCATTTTTCCCTTTGTGTACAATCTGCTATACTTAGGATTACTTAATCCTAAGTATAGGGGGAATCACCGAGCTCTATTCATTCTATCTCTTGATTCGTCGTTATAGTATGGTCTCTCTTTTCACTTCCCAATACTAAGCATAAATTATGTCTTCTTCATCACTCTTTGATCACTCTGAAGACATCGTTCGAGCTAAGTATAGGGGGGTGTCGTATATATTACATATATACTTTATCCATAACTCGTACTTTGTGTAAGTGTGTTCATAAATAAAATGGCTAAAATCCACAAGCTAAAAATCATAAAAAATTTAAAATATTTCATGTGCATAAAATTCTTTCCTGCACATACATAGCTATTTTATAAAAAATATTTTTTTAAAAATCTTTGTAAAAATATTTTGTTTGTGAAAAGTTTGTAAATATTGTGTATCAAAATTATGTATATAGTACATTTTTTTGTAAAATGGGTTTGTAAAAATATTTTGATCGTGAAAAGTTTGTAATTATTTTGTATCAAAATTATGTATATTGTACAATTTTTTTGTTAAATGTTTGAAAAATAAAAATTTGCAAAAACACTTATGTAAATGTTTGTAAATAGTTTGCAAAACTTTTGTATTCATGCATGCATATATTCAAACATTTTCAATAATTTTGGATGTTTCCAAATTTTGGAAAATTGCATAAAAAGAATTTTGTATACATTTGTATATTCTTCTGAATCATAGTTGACATCTAAACTAATCTAGAATTAAATTGGAAAATGGAGCTTGGTTAAGACCTCAAAGCACCTAATTCTCAGAGGAACCTTATAGGATTTGGGGTTAAGAATTTTCAAGTCCATTAGTGACTTAATTCTTTGAGTCCATTAGGCTATGCTCACATGTCATCTTGATGAGCCTAAGTAGAACATTTAACAACGCACACATGACTCTCATAGATAATGGCTTTACTTAGACCAGTACTTTATACTCAACTCCACGCAGATAAGGTAGTGAGGAGGCAGTTTCCTTTGGCTTAGGGTAGCATACGAGGGTAGTACTTCTAGGCGGAACCTCTTGTCTTCCTTTAGGGATGGAAGTGTGCCTCAACTTGGTCTAGCGATGTTGAGGTCTAAAGACATGAGTTATGGGTTGCAATAATGCTTCAAAAGAGGGATAGTCTACTAGATCAAGAAGAAAAAGTCCTTATGTATATATGATGCACCATGTAGATATGTTGTACATATGCACATCAAAAAAATGCGCAAAAGAAAGAAAAACTCCAAAAAAGTGGTGGGCCTGATAGAAAATAAAATGTCTACCGGAGTGTATATATCCAAATAAAGCAAAGCTTATGTTACACCTTCTCATCTCATGAAGCTTGCAGCGGGAGACTTAGCTACACTGGTTGGGATCCCATGGATACGTGGCTACACTGGACATGGTGTATTCTCTTTCTTCCCCCTCTTCTTAAGCCAGTTGAACTTGAACATAACTCGAGAAAAGAGCTGCTAGACTAGGAAATCAGAGTTAACTTGCTGAGGGAGGTTGTTGCCTTGTCATTTCTAAGGTGGGGAGCTACATATCACTTACACCGTACAAGGAAAGATTCATGGTCATCAGAGTTTGTGTATGTAGACTTGTTCTGATCTGGATTATTGAGGAGTCTTGACCACAGAATGGTGGAACTTAGAGGATGTTAAGTCTTAAACCTAGATCTCAATAAGGTTCCGACAAACTAATAATCTAAAGGTCTGACAGAGCTCCATACTTCAATTTAATAAAGATAATTTTAATAATCAACCTTGATTCTCCTTCTTTTTCTTTTCTTCTCTTTTTCAAATACGTGTTTGCTAAGGGACTAGCAAAGGTAAAGTATAGGGGGTGATGAATCTCTGATTCTCACTCTTTATTCTTTTATTTTAGCTGCTTATCTTGGCAAATCATTATGTAAATAAGTGTAAATACATTAATATAGCAATCAGCATGCATCTGTTAATATTGCATAATTAGCATGTATTTGTGCAAAAATAAATGAATAAAGGAAAAGAAAAGGGAAGGAGGTATTTAGGATAAATACATAGTGACCCAAACCCCAAGAGAAGGTCAAGCCTTGACTTAATCGCCAAAACAAAATAAGTAGAGAGAGATAGGGCCTACTCTATGTTATACATATTACCTATGTATATAAATAATTATTTTTGATAAAATAAAAATAAATTATTCTTTTTACCTCCTTGTATATATTCCTAAACAGAAAACAATAATAAAATAAAAATCAAGAAAATAAAATAAAATAAAAATAAAATCTTCTCTCACTTGTATAAGATACATGTATATAGGTCAAATTCCCAATTTATTCTATACCTATAAACAAATAATAAAAATAAAATAAAATTGGTTTTATGCTCCTAAAATTATGGGGAAAATAAATAAAATATAAAATTAGGGTATTTGTGTAAATATAATAAAATAAAAATTAGTGTACAAAATACATAGCTATATTATACATGTATATAATACTATATATTGTATATACAATAATTTATTTTTTAGAAAAATAATTAAAAATAAAAGAAAAATAAAAATTAATCACCATTTTTCATTTTATACACTTTTTATTTCTACTTCATTTATTATTTTTATTGATTTTATAAATAATTTGTAAATTTTAATCCTCATTGCTCCAGCCGGATGTTGACCTCCGATCAACGCCCTCTTCCAGGCTTGACCTGACATGACTCCTTCCGCCGAAGCTTCTTCTCCCAATTTTCCTGATCGGATTATACTGCCTCTTGCCCTAATTTCTCGCTCGTTACTTCTCCTAGGATCCATCACCTTCACGGATCCCTAGGAAGGCACGGATCTTCCTAGGGTTGCACGCTTTTGCCTGATCATCTCACCCTTCTGGGAAGCCTATAAAATGTGTCCTCCGCCTCTACAGCAGCGGAGCTCATTCCTCGCTCCAACTTCAAAATGAGGGACAACTTCTCGGAGAGACCCTTGGAGCTCGGTTTGGTGCAGCGATGATGCAGTTCATCCTTCGTGGCCAGGGATCTACCAGGAGCAGCCTCCTCGTTTGCCGCAATGCGATTGAGGCCATAACCTCGACGACCATCGTCACCTGGAGTTTAAGCGTCTATGCATATCCTCATGTATCTATCCTACACTGTGCTCTTCGCTTGTGATTCCATCCATTCCACCTAGCGCCGTCGCACCTCCACTTGCTCCGACCAACTGGTCAGAGCCCCGATATCCACACCCAACCGTTCAGATCGACTCGCCATATCACCCTTCATCTTCTCCTGCAACCTGTTCACCCTACAGCTCAACCATCGGGTTGAGATTAGGCATGGTCTCCCTCTCTCGTGTTTGTCGGAGACTCGAATCCCATCCACCCTCGCTTCTCTGTGTTTCGCCAAGCAATAACCCGACCGAAGAGTCCCCTCCAAGTTTCTCTACCATTTGTAGGTTCTGACGCGCGCGAGGAGCTCATTTCAAGCCTCCAGGTGGTCCACCGGAGCTATCCCAAATCACCCTTCACCGTCACGCTCATCTGGCTGATAGTTCCTACATCAGAGTTGCTCGTTCGACGCGGACAACCTATACGATCTCGTCAGAACCCTCAGATGGTTCATCGGAGTCTCGGAACCCATCCGAGGCTCAGGTGAAAGTCGTCGGGGCCTTGTTCTTACAAGATCGCTCCCTGTCGTTGGATGAGTCCGTTCCTGCCAAATTCCATCAGAGTCACCGACCAGATCAGATTTTGGGTCGTTGGATCTGACATTCCCTGACGCATCTGCCCCGCATGTTCCAGACATAATCTGTACCGTCAGATTAGCAACAGGAGGAGATCAAAGATGTACGATAGTGACAGCTTCCACGTGCACCATGCATCCTCACGTGGTCCGCACGCACCCTGCAAGGGTATTTTGCCGTTTTACCCCCTATACTTTTATGTTTTATTATATAGTTCTGTAAATAAAGTGTAGACTTTTTGCAGTTGAGACCTCAAGGTTTCCAGTATTTGCACTTAAGTCTAGTTGAGTTGCATTTACGTGTCGTCCCACGTGTTTCTCTGGTGTTTTGCATTTAGTTCCTCGAACTTTTGCAATATTATGATTTGAATGAAATGTTACTGATATTTGTACTTATGCCCTTGTACGTGGTTTATTGAGCATGTGGGGAAATTAATTGGATAATTTGCATCTTTACCCTTGAGCTTTTTATATACGTTAAATTTTGGTTTGGAAACCTTAGGATACTTGCATATAGGTCCTTGCCTATTGTGTGCTTTGTTTTTCATCAAGTAATGACCAGATTAACTCCAAAAATCCCATAAAATTACAGTTAGCTCCTGCTAGCATCTATTACTTATGGTTAATTTTGTGAATTAATTTTTAGTTTTATTTGATATTTTTCTAAAAATCAAAAACACCTAAAAATTATTCTGTCTATTTTATAAAATACCAAAAATATGTAAAAATTATATCAAAAATTTTAAAAAAAAGTGTGTGCTTGTTTCTGTGTGTTTTAATTCCTGTGGCTTTTAAAAAAATCATTGTAAAAACCCTAAAAATCTAAAAACTCTAAAAAATTATAAAAATCATTAAAATTTCTAAAAAAATCAAAAAATTATAATTTCAGTTTTTTTTGATATTTTGATTCCCTTTTTCATAAAAATCACAACTAGGACATTAGGGCATTTTTACCATTTTAAATTTACCTTTTGTTCCATGTTGTACATTGCTTTCTTCTCTTGCTTTTCTTTAATTTTTTTAAATTATATAAAAATGAGGAAATCCCATAAAATCATCAAAAATATATGAATATTTAAAAAATATAAAAATGTTTTTGTTTCCTGTTTTTCAGCATTTTTATGCCTAATAAAAATTGTTGAAGCTTACTTGTCTTGTTTTCTTATTTTGAAAATATAAAAATTACAGAATTAAAAACCACAAAAATACGCTTTTTATTCTCTGATTTTTGACTACTTCATACATTTACGTGCTCCTTGTGTTCGACCATGGTCGCTATACCAGGTTAAATACATAGCGGAGACCGCTAACATTGGATTTTATGCTTTGATTGTCTTATCTGTGTGGTTCTCTATTTTCTTGATTGAGCTCTGTCCTACTGATTGGGGTCACAATGACCCGTATTTATTCTTGTTACTTAACCCTAGTTGGTAGGTTGCTCATCAGTAGGGTGATGGGAACTTTGGTGTGTCTGTGTGGGAAAAGTGGGTGGCATAGGTGAACTCTCTTTACACTCTATCCTGGCTAGGTTGCTCCCATTATAGTCTTTTTTGGATTTTATATTTTACTCCTTTTTTGTATTTTTGGTGACTATGATCTCCCATGGGTGGCCTCTCGTAAATACATGATTCCATTAGATGAAGCGTCAATGTGGCTCTTATTCGGTTTAGTAAGGTCATCTATACTCTTATCCATTTGCTCCACTACTCGAGTCATGTACTCAAGAGTGGTTGTAACGCCCCGCCCCTCCGGCTACCGAATCGGACGGGACGAGAGCGTCGGACCTACGGTCCAAATACACTCAAGATCTATGATACTCAACAAACTATCTGATGCATATTAGATCAACATTTGAAATATATATAACAACACGAGAATTATATAAAATATAAATTTAGAATGCAACATTCATTCTCATTTATAATGTCCATCAAGTCCATATCCATAAAATGAGATACATCATATAATCTTAAATTTTGTAGAAAAAGCTCTCCACATATCTCACTACAATGTCTCTCAATGATAACATAAAATAATACAGAAGTAAATAAGTTACTCTAAGAAGAGCGCACCCTGTTTGGTGCAAGTATGATGTAGAAGGTCTGATCTCCTCAAAGACCGCTACTGTGATAGTGGCTGCTTAGGTATACCTATTGGATTCACACAAGGGTAACATTATGAGCAATTGTCTAGTAACGAGACAAACACTATAATAACTAAAGTAGGGGCAGACCAAGAATGTATACTCAACTCTATCAAATGGCATATGCATGTATTGTAGAATTTAAAAAGAACACCATGCCATTCTAATTCACATATGATCACATAATAATTGATTATATATATATATGATAATTCTTTAAATACTACAATAATGATCTGGATATTTTAATAAGTTGATTAGAGTCCAAACGGTATAAAATTTCCGACATCTGGTCATTTATTATTTCTGATATTATTTTAGCACACGTAAGTACGTGACTCGCAGGCCTCCGCTACACGGGAACTTGTTTGTCATCTTGCATTAAACTCCAAGTATCTATGTCCAACTAGAACAGGAAAAGGTCTAAACCCCAAATTCTCCAATTTCAAACCATATTCCGGAACACCTATCACAATAGTAATACTCAAAGTAAAATTTGATGTGGCCACATCAAATTTTAAACCGAGTCTTATTATCTTGTATAAATGTGAAACCAAGAATGTCAACCGTGCCACCTGCCTACTCCGTCAAGCTACTCTGGATGCTACCGGGATGCTAGGTGCAACACGTCAACCAACTCGTCTGTTGGGATTGCGGCCTTCATGGCATCTTTCCATGGCCCAAGGGTGCATGCTTAATCCTTGGCACATTTAACTCCATCTACCCGATAACCACGAGATCTCACTCATTTGATGATTATTATTACAAGATGAAAAGAATGCTAATTAATTATTCAAGATTTCAACTGCTTGAGCTGATGATCGTTATAATTAAAGTGTGGCTCAACTATAACATATCATAATACGCTTTTGTTAATGTTCCTTACCACTCGTTTATGAAAGAAAATTCATTAACAAAGCGGATTAGCACATAGCAAGAGAAGCCATGATTACCCCGCCACTAAATGATAGATCAAACTATTCATAATTTATAGGTATAACAATAATGTCCATAAACTGACAACTTTAACCTCAGGTAACGTCCATATAATGGTTCTTATTCTTGCTTCTGGAACAAATGGCATATAATGATGTTGTTTCCTATCATCTTAAAATAAGAAAGATAATAACTTTACATTTTTTTGTTTATAACGTGCAGTTCTACGCCTTATTGTGTAATGTATAAACATGATGATGCATGCAAGCATTTAACTGGCAATAACATGTAATAGCATGTAATTTTGCAAATCTAATAACATGAATTAGGATTAATGATGCATGCCTATAACATGATGATGCAGATGATAGTATTTAACTGACAATAACGTGTAATAGCATTTAATATTGCAAATCTAATAACATGAAATATGATTAATGTTGCATGCCATTCAATGTGGTAAAATAAATCACGTAACGTGTGGTGAAAATCATGACATGATCAACGTTGGAATAATCGTCGGCCTGATATTATCCTGTGATGAGATCGTGCATTTTGACAATGCGACATGTATACTTGATGTTAACAAAACAACTTATATATATATATATATATAACTCTGTGTGTGTGTGCATGTGTGTGTGTGTGTGATTCAACATAATTTGATATACATATTAATTTATCCATATCCTACAAAAACACAAATTCCCGTAACATGCGTTGCCCCCGCCGCAGATCTGGACTTGGAATTTTAGTTTTTCACCAACAATAATATCAGTTCTTATCACTTCATATTTAAAATTTTATGCCATAATATATACGTATTATATCTAACCAACCGTCTGTTAATAACACTAGCAAGATGACAGTAATCCTCTTTCTTTATTATATGCATATATAATTCAAATATGAATGTCCATAAGAAAACTAATGTTTGATTAATGATTGAAAAAAAGTATGAACGTATGCACTTCCTGTAACCTTAATGCCATAGAATTAGAATCCAATTCCATCTTCCCTTTTTTTTGCTAAAGTCACAATAGGATATGGTAATACATAAACGATTAGAAGGGATCCTTTTTTATCGAAATAGAGAACACGATTAAGTGAGATCGGGATTGTATTGTTTGAATGCGATGGATTTCCATTAACATGGATTGAGATAGCGGTGTAAATGAAATATCTTAACATGATATCAACAACGCGGATAAGAAGACATTGGACAGGTATTCGTGCGAAAACCAACAGCAAGAGGGGGAAATTTATCATTACCTCCGAGGATGTTCCCTCAGAATCTCCTCTCACATAGAAATGATATTTCTGTCTCTCGATTGTAGCATGAATGCGTGTACGAAGATGACCTCGAACTTTCCTACGTGATGATAGTCGCGGATCTTCGATCGGAGCTCCTTCTCCAACGTCGATGGCGGCCCTCCGACGACTAAACTAGCCAAGAAGGTGGTGCTACAATGAGAGGGAAGGATGGTGGTGGCTAGAGCTTTGAGAGAGTAGCCTATCACCTTCTATTTATAGGAAGAGAGGTGAATTTAGATCTAATCTCGGACCCGGTTCGGATCCATATAGGGATCTTGACCATCCATCTTAAAACATCGTTATCTTGAGATAGGAATGTCGGAATTCGACGTTCTTGGGCTCGTTGGAAAGATCTCGACGAGATCAACGAAAAGGCATCTATTTGAACTTTTATATGTTAAAAATACTCCAGATTTTAGGAAAAAGAAAATACAGGGTTTCACATCATAAAAATCTTAAAGGAAGTCTCATCCTCGAGACGTAGAATTTAACGTATAAGTTCTGAATGTGATGTAGATTCAGGCATAAAAATCTTTAAGAGAACAAAACCCATAAAAATCTTAAAGAGGATTGAAATAGGGTGTCGTTATCATACCTTCAAAAAGATGGGGGTATTTCTATCGCATATCTGCCTCAGGCTCCCATGTGGCCTCCTCAACATTCTAACTTTACCACAATACCTTGACCAAAGGGATGTCTTTCCATCGTAACCTCTTGACTGCCCGGTCTAAAATCTGCACGGGTGCCTCTAGAAATGACAATTTCGGTTCAACCGCGAGGTCCTCATAGCTAATCACATGTCGAGGGTCACGAATATACTTCCAGAGGTTTGACGCATGGAATACATCATGCACGCTTGCCAAGTGAGGGGGAAGTGCTACTCGGTATACTACCTTCCCAATACGGGACAAAATCTCGAAAGGGCCAACAAACCTCGGTGCCAGCTTACCCTTAACACCAAATCTTTGAATACCCTTCTTTAGAGATACTCTCAAGAAGACAAAATCTCCGACTTCAAATTCGAGATCACGATGCCTCTAATCAGCATAGCTCTTCTGACGGCTCTATGCAGTCAATAATTTCTTCCTAGCTGTTTCCATGGCTCTTGTTGTGTCCTCGATTATCTGAGTAGAATAAATACCCTTGTTGCCCACTTCCTACCAACACAAGGGGGTGGTGCATCTCCGCCCATACAATGCCTCAAAAGGTGCCATGCCAATACTAGCATGGTAGATGTTGTTATAAGTAAACTCCACCAAAGGAAGGTGATCCTTCCAAGATCCTTGTCACTCAACGGCACATGCTCGGAGTAGGTCCTCAAGAGTCTGAATTGTCCTCTCTGATTGTCCATCTGTCTGCGGATGATATGCTGAACTAAGACACAGTTCAGTTATTAGGGCCTTCATGAATTCTCCCCAATAATGTGATGTGAAACGAGAGTCTCTATCAGATACTACCTCCTTGGGGATCCCATGCAAGCGAATAACATGTTGTGTGTATAATTTAGCCAGGTCTACAGGTGTGCAAGTCATGTTCACTGGGATAAAATGTGTAGACTTGGTCAGTCGGTCGACAATAACCCAAATAGCATCACATCCGCCTATTGTACGAGTTAAGGATGTCACGAAGTCCATAGAGATACTCTCCCATTTCCACAATGGAATAGGAAGTGACTGTAAGAAGCTAGGAGGACGCTTGCACTCTGCCTTCACGAATTGACACGTAAGGCAACGACTAACATGTTTTGCAACATCTCTCTTCATCCCTTCCCACCAGAAATGCTGACAGAGGTCTCTATACATCTTGGTACTTCCAGGATGGATAGATAATCTAGAACAATGAGCCTCATCGAGGATGTCCCTCCTCAACTCATTATCATCTGGAACACAAACATAGTCTCCCTTCCATAATATGGACTCACAAACTCTGAATCCATCAAACTCCTCCTTCAGACATCGATGGAACAAGTCTTGTAATTTCCGATCTGTCTGTTGATCATGCACAATCCTGTCCCATAATCCATTGTACTTAGCAGGTACAGTTACTACATCTGTAGTACTGATGAATCTCCATTTCATCACCTTTATTCTATCATTTTGGCCTCAAAAACCCCAGCAAATGCATATAAATAGCATCAAATTGTACATAATAGCATTCATGATTCATTGTATTAATTACACAATAAATAAGGTTCTTAATGCCAAAATTATAGAATAAAGAGAAGAAAAGAAAAAGGAATAAAATATTGTAAATATTTTATGACCCAAACCCCGAGACCAAGGCCAGCATGGTATTGGTCGACAAGGAATAAAGTAGGGGGAGATAAGGGCCAGTGTACAATAAATACCTCATTTATTAATTCATTCATTTATGCATTTTTTGGCACCTATTTTGTACATAATTATTTCTTCATCAAATAAAGAAACTTTGTACATGAAAGTTGTAGATAATAATGTAAATAAAAATACAAAATTGAGTTTGTGCAAAAATAATACCCAGTGTACATTTTATACACAGAATAAAAAGCCAAAATCTCAACTTCACAGACCCATATCTTGCAAATAAAAACTCCAAATCACCCAAACTCATCTTTAATTGTATATAGCATTCCAAGAACTATTTTATAAAATTGGTTTCATAATTTTTGGAGTCCATATGCAGAAGTTAGGTTTTTGGCCCTCCTTGTAAATAAGACTAATTAAAATATGCATTTTATTCAATATTCATTATTTGTATAAATCCATATTTTTAGAATTTTGTAAATAATGTATATAATGCATACACATATTAGAAGTTAAAGAAAACCAAAAACAATTTGTAAAATAAAATAAGTCTACAAATTCAAAGACAAAATACCTATGCTATATACCTATACATAAATAAAAAGGATTTTATTCCTTGGTTCTTTTATTCTTCATTATACTTAACTCATGGAAAATGAAAATCCAAAATAAAAATCAAGAAAATACAACAAATAAATTAAGTGTATAAAATACATAGATAAAACACCTATAAGTATACCTACATACACCTATACCTATTTATTTAAAAATATAAATAAACTCATAAAAATCAAACAAAAATACCTTTATACTCACAAAAATAAATTATAAATTTATAAAATAAGCCAATAAAATAATGAAAGAAAATAAACAAATTAAAAATAAAATACACAAAAATATATGTAAATACATACATATACACATTATTCAAATAAAACTATAATAAAACACCTCGAAAAATTTAATAAAAATCATAAATAAATACTAGACGAAATAATACACATTTTTTATTTTATAAGAAAAAATTAATAAAATCATTTAGGGTGCCAAATAAATCAATCTTCCATCAGATTTTCTGTTTTGTCTTGTAGCGGCTGACGTGGCCCAATGAGGCGCCGGCCTTCATTGACTCCCTGGTCAATTGTCCCATCCCTCGCCTGGCGCCTCTGAACTATCAAATCCTCGATTTTCCTCCATTTTTCGCGGCCATCCCTTCCATCATCCCGGCTCGCTTCCTTCAAAAGATTTGTCCTCTGATCATCCATGATGCCCGCCAAAATCATAGATCAACGAGATATTCATTGGATCAGTCAATAATAGCCGGGTAATAAGGCCTCTTGCCAATGATTATAAATAATTAGCTCCGCCTCCTTCCTCAGATTTGGCCATTTCCATTCCACCCAAACGCCTTGATCTTGCTCCTGGACCATTCCTCGTGACAGGGGGAGTCGCCCAGCGCCTCGATTTGGCCGGAGGACAGAGAATTTTGACGCGGCGGAGCTCCGGCGTCCGCCCTGCTCCCTGGAGGCCCCCAGGTATAAGAGCTGCCCTTTTATGTGTTTTTAGTTAGCTTTTAATGTTAGCGTTTCATTCCAGTAGTTAGATTAGTTGTTAGTTAATCACCCTAGCGTAAGAATCAAAATTCGAAGTTCGCCGGAGCTCCGCTCCGGTGACTTCTTCACCGTGAACCCTATTGTTTCTGACCGCCCCGAGCATCCCATTTCAAACCTCAGTGCCTTCTCCATCTATCGCACACATTTGTTCAACCCAGGACCCTAGGTCTTGGCGAATCGGGGCTCCTCCTCCGCCGTTCGCCGGAGCCCCTCCGCCCACCTCCATCTTGCATTGCAGCTTCAAAACCCCGGGTCAACGAGGTAGCTCTCTCGCCCGCGGTTCTTCCTATGCAGGTATATCGAAGAATAGAGCCCATCTGGGCTCGCATTGACCTAGGAAGAGGGTCCTGGGGGTCCCCTTCTTCTCCGACCTCGCTCCATCGACTTGGACCTCCAGAAGCCATGAAATCACCATCAGTCGATGCGGGATCCCTCCAGCCACGTGTAGACCACCTCAGACGTGCCGGAGAGCCTTGGAGGAGCCCAAGCTCCTCGATCAAAGCTCGCCAGCCCCGAGCTTCTTCCCTGTTCTTCCAGGGAGCTTCAGCATCGTCGTATCAAGAGGCGAGGCCCAGATCGAAGGAGAGCCGTCCGATGAAGCCACGTGCCCACCGTCAGATCAGCCTGGATCGTCTAATCCAGGCCCTTCATCGTTGAACCGGTATCCACCGTCGGATGCGTGACGCGTGGATAAGTGGCGCCTCCAGTGCCGTTGGATGACACACCTTATTTAGGGGTAAATTTCACATCTAGCCCCTGCTTTTTTGTATTTATAGTTTAATACCTAAAATAAAAAGTCAAGTTGTAAATAAATTGTATAATTTGCAGTTGGACCCACTGATGTTTTCATATTTACACTTTAGTCCCTCCGCGCCTCACGTGCAGCACCCACGTGAGGCGCGTGAAATTTGCAATTAAACCCCGCCGTGTTCCTGTAATTATCAAATGGTCCTGAAAATAAAATTACACGTGTATTTTTATTGTGATTTTTGCATATATGCCCCTGCGAACTATTTTATTTGCAAAAATACCCCTGCTAGGCCATTTATTTTTGAATGCTTTGTCTATTTATTTTGTGCTCCATATTAACTTGAAAAATCTTGCAAAAATAGACTTAAGCTCCTGTTTGGTTGTGCTTGCATGCTATATTCTTAGTTTTTCATTTTGTTGCATTTTTGCATTTATTAAAAATAAAAAACATGTCTTTTATTCACTGTCTAACTTATAAAATCCTAAAAAAATATATGAAAATGCCTCGAAAATTCCAAAAAATTCCCTACGGTGTATTTTGACCTATCTTAGTGTCAGTCCAAAAATCCCTGAAAATCTCAAAAGGAAAACCTTAAAAATTAAAAAATACCCATAAACTTCAAAAAAATATAAAAAATCAAAGAAAAATCAGAAAATTATAAACTCAGGCCCTATTTATGCTTTGTTTTATTATCTTTATTAGAAAAATAGTGTGGAAAATTTTTGAGGCCGTTAGCTATTTTTAAGGTCTATTTTTGTGACAGCTAGAACCTATTCCACTGTTTGCTATTATTTAGCTATTTAAAAATACTAAAAATATTTGCAAAAATGCCCAAAAATCATAAAAACAGTAAAAAACCATGAAAATCCCAAAAAGACTTTATTCCTGAATTTTTGACCATTTTTTAGTATTTTTGTAATAGTACCCCTTTATGTATATATATGTATTTCCAAAAAAAGGAAATATATATATATATCTAATTATTTATATGTATTCTTATATCTATTTATTAACCTTAATATAAAAAAAAGAAAAAAAATATATTTATTTTTTTATTATATTTATATATACCTATATATATTGTATGTATTATAAGCTACATACTAACCCTCTATGGGTATACATATCTTTATTTTTATATTATATATATATTACCTAATTATATTATTATAAAAAGATATATAAAAAAATATATAATAATAAATAAATAAATAATATATTTTCTAAAAATCAAAAACCCACACAAGGATGACTCTGAGTTACATGTAGGCTATTGCATTTTGGTTTGCTCTCTGTGGTTCGACCTCTACATGCTTGTTCCCTATACATTTTATGGTAGAGTAAATAAAGATTAATTCACATTTATTTTTGAGCTTGATTGTTGTATTCTTTGGATAGTGGGTTAATTGTTGATCAACCCGGGTGTTTTGCGGGTGGTCGCCTCAGCGACACTTTTCATTTTATTTATGGTGACCCTCGCAATATATTCATGTTATCAGATGGCGCCCAGAAAAAGCATGATATAGGAGCACCTTTGATCAATTGTGTGATTTTTGACCAGGTCTTCGAGCGTACTCTTCTTGACAGTGGTTCTTCCATCAACCTTCTGCCCTCGTCCATAATACAAGAATTCGGGCTGGGACCGCTCAAGCAAACACGCATGACCCTTCAGTTCGCTGACCGATCTGTCAAGCGGCCCCGAGGTCTGTTGGAAGACGTGATAGTTACCGTGCAGGAGATGAAATTCCCAGCTGACTTTGTAGTCCTTGATATGGACTCACCTGCACCCCTGCTCCAGACCCCTATCATCCTTGGCAGACCATTCCTCCGTACTTCAGGTGCCGTGGTTGATTACGGGTCTGGGAAGATCACTTTCAGCTCGAACACCCAGCAAATCACGATAAACATGAACAAAGAGCAGAATGCCACGACTGATGAGAGCCAGGCAGCATCAGAAGCAGACTGTGATTTCATCACGGAGATCAGAGATTCAGAGTTATCATTGGACGATCCATGGACCTGAGAAATCCTCACTCTTGAGGAGGACATGGAAAGCGCAGTCAGCATATGCTCCGATGATTCTTGGGAGACAGATTCTCAGATGCAGGCGCATCTTCTTGAGCATTTACTCCAGACCGAACATGATCAGCTTAGCGCAGAACCGTTCGGTGCATCTCCGGGATCTCAACAGGATGATGAGGATGGTAGCAGCCTCAAAGTGCATTCCACCACCAGCATGGTATCTGAAGTGACAGATAAAGTGGACAGATCAAAGCCAGAACTCAAGCCACTTCCTGCAGGCCTGAAGTATGCTTTCCTTGCGGGTGAAGAGCAAATGTATCCGGTCATCAGCAGCAGCAGGCTGAATCCGGATCAGGAATCTCGACTTCTCGAGGTTCTAGAAAAGAACCGCAAGGCACTTGGTTGTAGCGTATCAGACCTCCGAGGGATAAATCCAGCTCTGTGTTCACACCATATTTATCTAGAAGAAGATGCCAAGCCATCCCGCGAATTTCAGAGAAGGCTGAACCCTAACCTTCGGGACGTCGTTATGAAAGAAATCACGAAATGGTGTGACGCAGGCTTCATCTATCCCATCTCCGATTCAAAATGGGTAAGCCCACTGCATGTAGTTCCAAAGAAATCTGGGCTTACCGTGGTAACACATGATAAAGGAGAGGAAATTTCAACTCGGGTACCGACATCCTGGCGGGTGTGTGTTGACTACCGCCGTCTTAATGCAGCAACCAAGAAGGACCACTTCCCCTTGCCATTCATTGATCAAGTTTTGGAGAGACTAGCAGGCAAGGAGTTCTTCTGCTTTCTGGATGGGTACTCCAGGTACAACCAAGTGGCGATCGCCCCTGAGGATCAAGAGAAGACTACCTTCACTTGCCTGTTCGGCACCTACGCCTTCAAGAGGATGCCCTTTGGATTGTGTAATGCACCTGCAACCTTCCAAAGATGCATGCTAGCAGTCTTCGCCGAGATGGTAGGCAGTTTTCTCGAGGTGTTCATGGACGATTTCTCCGTCTATGGTGATAGCTTCGATTCTTGTCTTGAGCACCTAGACAGAGTGCTTCGGAAGTGCCGTGAAGTCAATCTAGTGCTCTCATGGGAAAAGAGCCACTTTATGGTCACTGAAGGTATTGTGCTGGGCCATGTCGTTTCCAAACGTGGCATGGAAGTCGACCCAGCAAAGGTGGATGTCATTTCAAATCTTCAGCCACCTCAGTCAGTGAAGAATGTGAGGTCATTCCTGGGGCATGTGGGATTTTACAGACGAGTCATCAAGGATTTCAGCCGCATCGCCCGACCTCTGACAGAACTTTTGTGCAAGGAAACCGAGTTCATTGTTGATCAGCCGGTTCTCCTTGCTTTCAATCAATTGAAGGTGTTTATCACTCAGGCTCCAATCTTGCAGCCTCCTGACTGGACTCTTCCCTTTGAGATAATGACCGATACGTCAGATTTTGCAGTCGGAGCTGTTCTTGGGCAGAGAAAAGACAAGGCGCCCTACGCCATTCACTATGCCAGCAGAACATTGGACGAGGCACACAGAAATTATACAGTGACAGAGAAAGAACTGCTGGCTGTGGTTTTCGCCTTAGAGAAGTTCAGATCCTATTTGTTGGGATCAAAAGTCACAATTTTCACGGACCACTATGCTATCTGGTACCTACAGCAGAAGAAGGATGCCAAGCCAAGAATGATTCGTTGGATCCTTCTCCTCCAGGAATTCGATCTGGAAATCAAGGACAAGCCTGGAGTCCAGAATGTGGTAGCAGATCATCTCTCCAGAATTGAACAACATGAGCCTTCTCTGAGCAATGCACCTATCACAGAAACCTTCCCTGACGAAGCCATCTTAGCCGTGGATTCTCTCCCTTGGTATGCTGATATTGTCAATTACCTTGCCTCTGGGATAATACCTTCGGATTGGACAAAGAATCAGAAGAACAAATTCATGTCGACCATCCGCTTTCACCAATGGGAGGATCCTCTTTTATTCAGAGAAGGAGCAGATTGTATTTGGCGCAGGTGCATCCCTCAGACGGAGCAATCTAGTGTCCTCGAGCATTGTCATTCGCTCGAGCCTGGTGGACATCACTCTGGAGATCGCACGGCAGCAAAAGTGCTACAGTGTGGCTTCTGGTGGCCCACATTATTCAAGGATGCAGCAGAGTTTGTTAAAAGATGTATTGACTGTCAGCGACTGAAAGGTACACTCACTGCCAAAGATTCAATGCCTCTGAAAATCATTCAGATAGCAGACGTTTTCGATGCATGGGGCATTGACTTCATGGGACCTTTCCCTAACAGTCAAGGTTTTGAGCATATCCTTCTTGCCGTCGATTACGTGAGTCGTTGGGTTGAAGCTATTCCCTCCCGAGCCACCGACAGCAAAATAGTTTGCCAGTTTCTGAAGAAGAACATCATTTCGCGGTTTGGGATACCAAAGATTCTCATATCAGACGGGGGTAGTCACTTCATCAACAAAGAGGTCAAGAAATTAACGAAGGAGTACGGCATCGATCACCGTGTCGTGTCTCCTTATCATCCCCAGACCAATGGAATGGCAGAGTTATCAAATAGAGACATCAAGACCATATTGCAGAAACTTGTTAGGCCAAACAGAAAAGACTGGTCTCAACTCTTGGACTCAGTTCTATGGGCTTACCGAACCGCCTACAAGTCTCCCTTGGGCATGTCGCCCTACCGTCTTGTATATGGGAAACCATGCCATATGCCCGTGGAATTAATTCACAAATCTCTTTGGGCAATCAACAGTTGTAATTTGGACTCACGCAGAAGTGGTCAAAAGAGAAAAGACGATCTGAACAAGATCTTGGAATTCCGAGACTATGCATACGATAACACCTTAATGTACAAGGAGAAGGTGCAACGCTGGCATGACCGGCACATCAGACGAAAGACCTTCGATGTTGGACAGAAAGTGTGGTTATTTGATGCAAAGTTGCGGATATTCCCAGGCAAATTAAAGAGTAAGTGGACAGGGCCATTCCGAGTATGTGAAGTGCGTGACAATGGAAGCATCGATATATCAGAACTATCCCCTGACGTACAGCCCTTCGTCGTCAACGGCCAACTACTGAAGCCTTACCTTGAACCAGATGCATTCTTGGCCATTGTGGACTCTATTCAGCTAGTGCACCACGATGACATCTCCACAGCACCTGCGACATCGAAAGATTCAGACGATGTACTCTAACCACTGTTTCTCTGATTTTCTCCTTTTCTTCTTTTCTTCTTTTCCTATTCTATTTCCTTTTTCTATCTAAAAGGTGCCACCCTTGTAGATCGTTTTATATACTTAGGACGTACTTTGTCCTAAGTATAGGGGGGATGTGCACCTAGAGTTTTTCATTTCATTCCGATCCTCTCCATTGTCTCCTCTTCTTGTCTATACTTAGCAGTATCTTACCCTAAGTATAGGGGGAGACAATCTGAGTACGATCTGTGTATTCCCACCCTTGACTCTCCCTGCTTTTTGTACAGTCTGCTATACTTAGGATTATTTGATCCTAAGTATAGGGGGGACAGTCAACTTCTCATTCATTCATTTCATTCATATTTATTCTTTAGATCTGTCTATAATCAGTATGAGTTATGTCTTTGCTTTTCCTTTCGATCTATGAGGACATAGCTCAAGCTAAGTATAGGGGGGTCGTATATACCATGTATATATTATAAGCCATAACTCATACTGAAAAATAAAATATATGAAGTAGAGAAAGGATCGGAAAAGTATCTATCCAACCTACACAACTACTAACTATATTATTCAAGCTAATCAAATATAGGACTTTGAAAGGCATACTCTCTGTCTTTCTTTATACTTAGTGAGCCTCTGAGTTAAACTAGACTATCCGATCCCATGGCCGCAGACAAGCGAGAGAAGCATAGCTGAGGAACTATACATTATGCTGTCCTCGGATGGTTCTTCCAATATCTCTGACGCATTTCAGGCTATTAGTCAGGCAAACCGACGCATTCTCACTGCATCTGAGGGTTGATATCGTGCGCCTAGTCATCAGTGGCTTTCAGGTTTACGCAGTAAGTGAGACCTTAGTCTCTGAGAGGTCAGGAGTAGTCGCCCGTGCTGCTGGCTCGAGGAAAATCAAAAATGAAAGATGATTGTGAGTTCCTCAGACTCTTTATACATGTACTGATTACTGAGTCAGAAAAGTGTTCTGCGCAAAACATTCTCTTTTGAAAAATCTTGTGAAAAATGTTTGAAAAATAGTGTGTACGAGTACTCAACGTTTGAAAAATTAGTTTTGTGTGTAAAATTTATTTTCTTTGAGTGAAACCAAAATGTGTGAAAATCAGTGTGCAAATGATTGTGAAAATTTGATTGACAAAATTGTTTTGAAAAATCTATCTATGTTGTGTAAAACATTTGTAAAAGGATTTTCAAATGCGTGAACATGTTTGCAAAATTATCTTGGACTATAGTTTTCAAAATCCTTGTAAAAATGATTCTCGAATCAGTCTGAGGAGTCCGCACAAAAATCTCTCAGTTGTAAATAATAGATAAGCCCAAACAAAGCCTATAAGAACTAAAACCATATTATACATGAAATACTGTTTTTCTTCTTTTGTACATACTGATTAATAAATCAGATACCTATACAGTATGATTTGAAAAATAGTGTGACCAGTTTTGAAAAATTTGATGTGAAATGATTTCAAATGTGTGAAACTATTTTGATTGAAAAACTTTTTCTTTGTGTGGAAGAAAGGATTTGAAAAACCTATGTGCAAATATTTTGAAAAATGTTTTCCAAAACTATTGTGAAAATTATACTTATATAGTGTGACAAATCTTTGCAAAAATAGTTTTCAAATGTGTGTAAATGATTGCAAAAATTATTGTGTACTATAGTTTGCAAAATTATTTTCAAAAACTAATAAGAACACCATTACAAATACTTGTAAATCATAAATAAGACACATACAAGTCTTGCAATAAAATTCTAAATAAAACACTTCATTCAAACCTGTAAAGTTTTTAGGAATTCAAACTTTTTGTAAAGAAAGCAGCATGCCCGTGTAAATAATTGTATATACTTTTTGTATATGTCCAGTTCTTAGTTTATTTGCAAAAAAATTCTTTGTGTAAAAACGTTCTTTGATTCTTTCAAACTTTTTGTGAAAAACTTGCATCATTCATTGTGCATAGCATAAGCATACCATTCATATTCTTTTTGAGTGAGCTTGATGATCGAATCAGTCTAATAAAGTCTCAAATTGGAGCTTGGTTGGACCTTACCGCACCTAACTGCACTGGAACCTTATGGGAACTAGGTTTAAGGTACTTCAGGTCTATGCAGACTTAATTCTTTGAGAAATCAGGGCGGGGTTCAAGTCACCTCAGTGGACTAACTAGAACTTTTCGAGACACATGTATGACTCTTACCGACCGTGACCTAACTTGGACACTTGCACCTTTCACTTGGCTCAACTCAGTTGGAGTGGTGAGGGGGTTGGATTTGCCAGTTTGAGACGCACACGGGTGGAAACATTCGTCCTCGTATAGGGAGGGAAGTGCACCCCAACCTGGTCCAATAGCCATGAGGTCTAAAGACAGGAGACTGTGGGTTGCGATAAAGCTTCAAAAGAGGGATAGTCTACTGGCTCAAGAGGAAAAACTCCTTATGTAAATGCCGCTGTGAATAGTATGTTGAAAAAAAATGGTCAGGCTTGTACAAAAAAATAAAATGCCTGCAAAGTATGTACAAAGTCAATAAGCAATCTTGAGTTCCAAAGACAAATATGTGAGCCTGCAGCTGGATGACTTGACTACACTGGTCTTGCATCCTGGGATAGGTAGCTACACTGGCTACCGTCCATTCTTCTCTTCACCCCCTCCTCTTGAGCTGGTTGCCACTTGAACTTAGAAGGGAATACCCTGCTCCTCGAGGAAAGAGCTGTTGGATTGGGGAATCATTGGGTTGTCATTCTGGAGAAGTTAGCTCCTTTATCATTTCAGTTGGGTAGAGCCACTATCACTTACACCGTACAAGTCAGCTTCATAGTTATAAGGGTTTGCGTATGATGTAGACTAGTTCTGACCCGGCTATTGAGGTGGGTTGAACCGAGTTCTGTGACTATCGAAGGCTGTTGTACTTTAGAGCTGGTTCCCGACTAGGGTCAACATACATTCAAGGTCTGACAGGAGCTCCAAATTCAGACTTTGTAAAGACATGCATTGCACTGAAAGCACCCCTATTCACTCTACCTTTCTTTCATTTTCCTTCTTCTTTTCTTCATTCTTTTTGTACTTATTGCATAAGTGTTTGCTAGGGACTAGCAAAGGCAAGTACAGGGGGGTGATGAATCTCCATTTCATCACCTTTATTCTATCATTTTGGCCTCAAAAACCCCAGCAAATGCGTATAAATAGCATCAAATTGTACATAATAGCATTCATGATTCATTGTATTAATTACACAATAAATAAGGTTCTTAATGTCAAAATTATAGAATAAAGAAAAGAAAAGAAAAAGGAATAAAATATTGTAAATATTTTATGACCCAAACCTCGAGACCAAGGCCAGCATGGTATTGGTCGACAAGGAATAAAGTAGGGGGAGATAAGGGCCAGTGTACAATAAATACCTCATTTATTAATTCATTCATTTATGCATTTTTTGGCACCTATTTTGTACATAATTATTTCTTCATCAAATAAAGAAACTTTGTACATGAAAGTTGTAGATAATAATGTAAATAAAAATACAAAATGAGTTTGTGCAAAAATAATACCCAGTGTACATTTTATACACAGAATAAAAAGCCAAAATCTCAACTTCACAGATCCATATCTTGCAAATAAAAACTCCAAATCACCCAAACTCACCTTTAATTGTATATAGCATTCCAAGAAATATTTTATAAAATTGGTTTCATAATTTTTGGAGTCTATATGCAGAAGTTAGGTTTTTGACCCTCCTTGTATATAGGACTGATTAAAATATGCATTTTATTCAATATTCATTATTTGTATAAATCCATATTTTTAGAATTTTGTAAATAATGTATATAATGCATACACATATTAGAAGTTAAAGAAAACCAAAAACAATTTGTAAAATAAAATAAGTCTACAAATTCATAGACAAAATACCTATGTTATATACCTATACATAAATAAAAAGGATTTTATTCCTTGGTTCTTTTATTCTTTTATATTTTTATAATAATGTATACATTATACTTAACTCATGGAAAATGTAAATCCAAAATAAAAATCAAGAAAATACAATAAATAAATTAAGTGTATAAAATACATAAATAAAACCCCTATAAGTATACCTACATACACCTATACCTATTTATTTAAAAATATAAATAAACTCATAAAAATCAAACAAAAATACCTTTATACTCACAAAAATAAATTATAAATTTATAAAATAAGCCAATAAAATAATGAAAGAAAATAAACAAATTAAAAATAAAATACACAAAAATACATGTAAATACATACATATACACATTATTCAAATAAAACTATAATAAAACACCTCGAAAAATTCAATAAAAATCATAAATAAATACTAGACGAAATAATACACATTTTTTATTTTATAAGAAAACTTAATAAAATCATTTAGGGTGTCAAATAAATCAATCTTCCATCAGATTTTCTGTTTTGTCTTATAGCGGCTGACGTGGCCCAATGAGGCGCCGGCCTTCATTGACTCCCTGGTCAATTGTCCCATCCCTCGCCTGGCGCCTCTGAACTATCAAATCCTCGATATTCCTCCATTTTTCGCGGCCATCCCTTCCATCATCCCGGCTCGCTTCCTTCACAAGATTTGTCCTCTGATCATCCATGATGCCCGCTAAAATCATAGATCAACGAGATATTCATTGGATCAGTCAATAATCGCTGGGTAATAAGGCCTCTTGCCAATGTTTATAAATAATTAGCTCCGCCTCCTTCCTCAGATTTGGCCATTTTCATTCCACCCAAACGCCTTGATCTTGCTCCTGGACCATTCCTCGTGATAGGGGGAGTCGCCCAGCGCCTCGATTTGGCCGGAGGACGGAGAATTTTAACGCGGCGGAGCTCCGACGTCCGCCCAGCTCCCTGGAGGCCCCCAGGTATAAGAGCTGCCCTTTTATGCGTTTTAGTTAGCTTTTAATGTTAGCGTTTCATTCCAGTAGTTAGATTACTTGTTAGTTAATCACCCTAGCGTAAGAATCAAAATTCGAAGTTCGCCGGAGCTCCGCTCCGGCGACTTCTTCACCGTGAACCCTACTGTTTCCGACCGCCCCGAGCATCCCATTTAAAACCTCAGCGCCTTCTCCATCTATCGCACACATTTGTTCAACCCAGGACCCTAGGTATGGGCGAATCGGGGCTCCTCCTCCGCCGTTCGCCAGAGCCCCTCCGCCCACCTCCATCTTGCATCGCAGCTTCAAAACCCCGGGTCGACGAGGTAGCTCTCTCGCCCGCGGTTCTTCCTATGCATGTATATCGAATAATAGAGCCCATCTGGGCTCGCATTGACCCAGGAAGAGGGTCCTGGGGGTCCCCTTCTTCTCCGACCTCGCTCCATCGACTTGGACCTCCAGGAGCCATGAAATCACCATCAGTCGATGCAGGATCCCTCCAGCCACGTGTAGACCACCTCAGACGTGTCGGAGAGCCTTGGAGGAGCCCAAGCTCCTCGATCAAAGCTTGCCAGCCCCGAGCTTCTTCCCCGTTCTTCCAGGGAGCTTCAGCACCGTCGGATCAGGAGGCGAGGCCCAGATCGAAGGAGAGCCGTCCGATGAAGCCACGTGCCCACCGTCAGATCAGCCCGGATCGTCTAATCTAGGCCCTTCATCGCCGAACCGGTATCCACCGTCGGATGCGTGACGCGTGGATAAGTGGCGCCTCCAGCGCCGTTGGGTGACACACCTTATTTAGGGGTAAATTTCACATGTAGCCCCCGCCTTTTTGTATTTATAGTTTAATATCTAAAATAAAAAGTCAAGTTGTAAATAAATTGTATAATTTGCAGTTGGACCCCCTGATGTTTTCATATTTACACTTTAGTCCCTCCGCGCCTCACGTGCAGCACCCACGTTAGGCACGTGAAATTTGCAATTAAACCCCGCCGGGTTCTTGTAATTATCAAATGGTCCTTAAAATAAAAGTCCACGTGTATTTTTATGGTGATTTTTGCATGTATGCCCCTGCGAACTATTTTATTTGCAAAAATACCCCTGCCAGGCCATTTATTTTTGAATGCTTTGTCTACTTATTTTGTGCTCCATATTAACTTGAAAAATCTTGCAGCAGGCTTAAGCTCCTGTTTGGTTGTGCTTGCATGTTATATTTTTAGTTTTCCATTTTGTTGCATTTTTGCATTTATTAAAAATCAAAAACATGTCTTTTATTCACTGTCTAACTTATAAAATCCTAAGAAAAATATATGTAAATGCCTCAAAAAAATCCAAAAAAAATTCTTATGGTGTATTTTGACCTATCTTAGTGTCAGTCCAAAAATCCCTGAAAATCTCAAAAGGAAAACCTTAAAAATTCAAAAATACCCAAAAACTTCAAAAAAATATAAAAAATCAAAGAAAAATCAGAAAATTATAAACTCATGCCCTATTTATGCTTTGTTTTATTATCTTTATTAGAAAAATAGTGTGGAAAATTTTTGAGGTCGTTAGATATTTTTAAGGTCTATTTTTGTGACAGCCAGAACCTATTCCACTGTTTGCTATTATTTAGCTATTTAAAAATACTAAAAATATTTGCAAAAATGCCCAAAAATCACAAAAACAGTAAAAAACCATGAAAATCCCAAAAAGACTTTATTCCTGAGTTTTTGACCATTTTTGAGTATTTTTTTAATAGTACCCCTTATGTATATATATGTATTTCCAAAAAAAAAGGAATATATATATATATATATAGCTAATTATTTATATGTATTCTTATATCTATTTATTAACCTTAATATAAAAAAAAGAAAATATATATATATATTTATTTTATTATATTTATATATACCTATATATATTGTATGTATTATAAGCTACATACTAACCCTCTATGGGTATACATATCTTTATATTTATATTATATATATATATAACCTAATTATATTATTATAAAAAGATAGATAAAAAATATATAATAAATAAAAAATATAATAATAAACAAAAAAATATATTTTCTAAAAATCAAAAACCCATACAAGGATGACTCTGAGTTACATGTAGGCTATTGCATTTTGGTTTGCTCTCTGTGGTTCGACCTCTACATGCTTGTTCCCTATACATTTTATGGTAGAGTAAATAAAGATTAATTCACATTTATTTTTGAGCTTGATTGTTGTATTCTTTGGATTGTGGGTTAATTGCTGATCAACCCGGGTGTTTTGCGGGTGGTCGCCTCAGCGACACTTTTCATTTTATTTATGGTGACCCTCACAATATATTCGTGTTATCAAGTACTATCAAAGGGGTTCCAGGCACTGAGTGTTGTGAGCATATCCCAAGTTTGTAGCCATGTTGTGCTGCCCTCGGTATGTGCTCTCCTACTCAAAGCATCTGCTACTACATTTCCCTTACCCGGATGATAAGAGATCGTGCATTCGTAATCTTTCAACAGTTCCATCCATCATATTTGTCTCATATTCAATTTCCATTGGTCAAAGATATATTTGAGACTCTTATGATCTATAAAAATCTCAAACGTGGCCCCATATAAGTAATGACGCCATATCTTCAGCGTGAAGACTATAGCCGCCAACTCCAAGTCATGATTAGGGTAGTTCCCTTCATGATTTTTCAGTTGTCGTGATGCATATGCCATGACATGACCACGTTGCATCAATACTGCTCCTAAACCCTCCTTTGATGCATCAGTATACACTGTAAAGTCTAAGGTACCTGAAGGAAGGGTGAGAATAAGAGCACTGGTCAGTCTCTCTTTCAACGTACGAAAGCTCAGCTCGCATTTGTCGCTCTTAATGAAAGGGACATCTTTCTGTATCAGACGAGTAAGTGGTAGAGCTAGCTGCGAGAAGCCCCTAACAAAACATCTGTAGTAGCCGGCAAGGCCTAAGTAACTGCGTATCTCGGTAACTGTCTTGGGCTGCTCCCAGGACATTACTGCCTCTATCTTGGCTGGATCAACTACCATACCTGCTCCCGAAATTACATGACCGAGGAAAGCTACTTAGGTAAGCCAAAATTCACACTTACTGTATTTTGCATACAACTTGTGTTCTCTGAGTGTCTCAAGAATAGTATGAAGGTGTTGCTCATGCTCATACTCATCATGTGAGTAGATCAAGATATCATCAATGAACACTACCACAAAACGATCTAAGTATGGACGGAAAATTCTGTTCATCATATCCATGAATGCGACAGGTGCATTTGTGAGTCCAAAAAGCATGACCACAAACTCGTAGTGGCTGTATCTGGTACGAAAAGCAGATTTAAGCTCATCTGTGTCCTTAATTCTCAATTGATCATAACCCTATCATAGGTCAATCTTTGAGAATATTGCTGCACCCTGCAACTGATCGAAAAGATCATATATTCGTGGAAGTGGCTAATGGTTGTTTATTGTCCTTTAATTCAATTGCCCGTAGTCGATGCAAAAATGCATAGACCCATCCTTTTTCTTTACGAAGAGGACCGGTGCTCCCCAAGGTGATGTACTGGGATGGATAAATCCCTTTTCCAACAACTCCTGCAATTGTACTTTGAGCTCCCTGAGTTCGGCTGGTGCCATTCAGTATGGATGTATGGAGATCGGTTGGGTGTCAAGTATCAAAGTAATCTCGAACTCGATCTCCCCATCTGGCGGCAGTCCAGGTAATTCCTCTGTAAATACATCAGGAAAATCTCGTACAATTTTGGCATCTTCAATCATACGATCTTCCGCAGGTAACTCCACAACATAGGAAAGAAAACCTGTGCAACCCTGATTGAGAAAGTGTTGGGCCCTCAATGTTGATACATACAAGACCTCACTATCTGGGTTATGCCCATCAAATTGAAAGGTAGGTATGCCTGGCAGATAGAACACTACCGTCTTCTCGAAGCAGTCAAGGCATGCGTGATGTTGCTCGAGCCAATGCATACCTAAGATGACATCAAAATCTTCTAACTGAGTGAGTAAAAGGTATGCATGCATTAGGTGCCCGCCAATCTGCACTCCTACATTCTCCACCGCTTGTCGCACTATGAATAATTGACCCCCTAAGCCCTTATGTAATAAGGAGATGAAACACAGACTGGTTCTTTCACTAACTTAGATACTAATCGATGTGCTAGAAAAGAGTGCGTAGCTCCCAAATCGAATAAGGCATGTAAGGATATACCATGTACTGAAATCATACCTCGCACTACAGCTCCTGAGGCGTGGGCCTGCTCATGTGTGATTGCATTCAACTGTCCCTGAGGCTGTGGTGGGGCATTAGAACCTGCAACACTGAAAGTTGGTCATGGTGGAGGACATTGAAAGCCTCGACCTCCACGACGGGAAGCTGATCCAGGTGATGGTGCAGATGAGAAACTTGGTCGTATACTTGGTGGATGGCCACTTGAGCTGTTGGCAAGTAGAGGGCACGTAGCCTTGAAATGGCCCAGCTGCTGGCAGTGGAAACACCTGCAATCTACTGGTTGAGAAAAGGAGCCTCCTGAGACAAGGCTAGCACCTCCCATCTTGCGACTCTGGGAGTGCGTAGAAGAGCAGAAGGAAGTAGTACCGAGACTCGTCAGGCCCTGCCCCAAAGTGGGTGTAGGAGCAAACATGCTGATGGCAGGAGTGTTCGTCACTGGGTGGAAATGACACTCTCTACGAGCTCTGTAAAAATCTCGGCGAGTAGATCTCCCTGATTGATGTGGTTGGAAACATGATGGACTCCTCTAAAGCCAACTCTGAGTTCCCTCCATCTTGGTAGCTTTAGCAGCTACTTCCTTGATGGAAGTGAAATCCAATGCAGATAGCTGGTGTTGCACATCGTCATGCAGTCCCCGGATAAACTTTTGTAGATTCTCCTAAGGAAAAGCAGTAGTCACTGGTCAGTGGCGAAGAGTTCAGTGTAGCGAATGAGGTATTCTTGGGCCGTTATTGACCCATGCTTCAGCTCAGCAAATAACCTCCTCTGATCCTCAACCCAGTGATCAGCATAGAACTGACTACGGAACTTGTCAAGAAAAATTTCACATGTTATGGGATCCTCCATATGTTCCTTGGTAGCGTACCACCAACGCTCGGCATAACCTACTAGTGAAAACTCCACAAATGTAAGCCAAGACTCTTCAAGAGCATGAATCATCCTCAACACTTTAGATACATGATCCATCCATAGCTTAGCCTCATCTGTGTGCCGACGCCAAAGAATTGTGGCACCTTAGATCTCTGATATGCTGCATAGGTCTTCTAATGTTTTTGCAGCGTCTTTAGGTCATCTGATCCTTCCGGGTCCAGAGACACCAAAGGGTGAACACTGCCCTCATCCTCGCGAGAGGATTGGTACGAGGAGTCATCCTGTTGAAGGAGCCTTTTCTCCAATACCTACTGACGCTGTTGTATACCCTGTACGGCCTGAATTAGTAAGGACAACTGATGTGCAACATCAGGGTCAACACGAGGCGGCATGATTCCCTGCGAGAATCATTATATTAGAAATTATTTTCATGATTAGAGAGACAATGGACACTTTAAACAAGACTTGAATTATTCTCCTTAACTAATGCTAAAGTCAGAGGACTTTATCGCTATATTTATATCTCAAATACTGTTAGCATTCTATTATGCAAAGAGAGAATGGAGTATCGGGCTCTGATAACATCTGTAATGCCCCACCCCTCCTGCTACCGAATCAGACAGGATGAGAGCATCGGACCTACGGTCCAAATACGCCCAAGATCTATGATACTTAGCAAACTATCTGATGCACATTAGATCAACCTTTGAAATATATATAACAACAAGAGAATAATATAAAATAGAAATTTAGAATGCAACATTCATTCTCATTGACAATGTCCATTAAGTCCATATCCATAAAATAAGATACATCATATAATCTTAAATTTTGTAGAAAAAGCTCTCCACATATCTCACTACAATGTCTCTCAATGATAGCATAAAATAATACAGAAATAAATAAGTTACTCTAAGTAGAGCGCATCCTGTTTGGTGCAAGTATGACGTAGAAGGTCTGATCTCGTCAAAGACCGCTATTGTGGCGGCTGCTGCTCAGGTATACCTATTGGATTCACACAAGGGTAACCTTATGATCAATTGTCCAGTAACGAGACAAACACTATAATAACTAAAGTAGGGGTAGGCTAAGAATGAATACTCAACTTTATCAAATGGCATATGCATGTATTGTAGAAATTTAGAAAGAACACCAGGCCATTCTAATTCACATATGATCACATAATAATTGATTATATATATAATAATTCTTTTAAGTACTACAATAATGATCTTGATATTTCGACAAGTTGCTTACAGTCCAAACGGTATAAAATTTCTGACATCTGGTCATTTATCATTTCTGATATTATTTTAGCACACACAAGTGCGCGACTCGCAGGCCTCCACTACGTGGGACTTATTTGTTATCTTGAATAAAACTCCAAGTAACTCTATCCAACAAGAACAGGAAAAGGTCTAAACCCCAAATTCTCCAACTTCAAACCATATCCCGGAATATCTCTCACAATAGTAATACTCGAAGTAAAATTTGATGCGTCCACATCAAATTTTAAATCGAGTCTTATTATCGTGTATAAGTGCGAAACTAAGAATGCCAACTGTACCACATGCCTACTTCGTCGAGCGACTCCGGATGCTACCGGGCTGCTAGGTGCAACACGTCAACCAACTCGTCCGTTGGGATCACGGCCTTCATGGCATCTTTTCAGGGCCCAAGGGTGCATGCCCAATCCTTGGCACATTTAACTCCATCTACCCGATAATCACGAGAACTCACTCATTTGATGATTATTATTACATGATGAAAAGAATGCCAATTAGTTATTCAAGATTTCAACTGCTTGAGCTGATGATCGTTATAATTAAAGTGTGGTTTAACTATAACATATCATAATAAGCTTTTGTTAATATTCCTTACCACTCGTTTATGAAAGAAAATTCGTTAACAAAGCGGATTAGCACGTAGCAAGAGAAGCCATGATTACCCCGCCACTAAATGATAGATCAAACTATTTATAATTTACAGGGATAACAATAACGTTCATAACCTGGCAACTTTAACCTCAAGTAATGTCCATATAATAGATCTTATTTATGCTCTTGGAACAAATGGCATATAATGATGTTGTTTCATATCATCTTAAAATAAGAAAGACAATAACTTCACCTTTTTTTTGTTTATAACGTGCAGGTTCTACGCCTTATTGTGTAATGTATAAACATGATGATGCACGCTAGCATTTAACTGGCAATAACGTGTAATAGCATTTAATATTGCAAATCTAATAACATGAATTAGGATTAATGATGCATGCGTATAAACATGATGATGCATGATAGCATTTAACTCACAATAACTCGTAATAGCATTTAATATTGCAAATCTAATAACATGAAATAGTATTAATGTTGCATGCCATTCAATGTGGTAAAAGAAATCACACAACGTATGGTGAAAATCATGACATGATCAACGTTGGAATAATCGTCGGCCTGATATTATCCTGTGATGAGATCATGCATTTTGACAATGCGACCTATATACTTGTTGTTAACAAAAAAACCCATGTGTGTGTGTGATTCAACATAATTTGATATACATATTAATTTATCCATATCCGATAAAAAAACAAATTCCCGTAACATGTGTTGCCCCCGCAGATCTGGACTTGGAATTTCAGTTTTTCACCAACAATAATATCAGTGCTAATCACTTCATATTTAAAATTTTATGCCATAACATATACGTTTATATCTAACCAACCGTCTGTTAATAACACTAGCAAGTTGACAGTAATCCTCTTTCTTTATTATATGCATATATAATTCAAATATGAATGTCCATAAGAGAACTAATGTTTGATTAATGATTGAAAGAAAGTATAAACGTATGCACTTCCTGTAACCTTAATGCCATAGAATTAGAATCCAATTCCATCTTCCCTTTTTTTGCTAAAGTCTCAATAGGATACGGGAATACATAAACGATTACAAGGGATCCTTTTTTATCGAAATAGAGAACAAGATTAAGTGAGATCGGGATTGTATTGTTTGAATGCGATGGATTTCCATTAACATGGATTGAGATAGTGGTGTAAATGAAATATCTAAACATGATATCAACAACAGGGATAAGAAGACATTGGACAGGTATTCGTGTGAAAGCCAACAGCAAGAGGGGGAAATTTATCGTTACCTATGAGGATGTTCCCTTGGGATCTCCTCTCGCACGGAAATGATATTTCCGTCTCTCAATTGTAGAGTGAATGCATGTACGAAGGTGACCTTGAGCTTTCCTACATGATGGTGGTCTCGGATCTTCGATCGGAGCTCCTTCTCCGACATCGACGGCGATCCTCTGACGACTAAACTAGTCAAGGTGGTGGTGCTCCAATGAGAGGGAAGGATGGTGGTGACTAGGGCTTTGAGAGAGGAGCCTATCACCTTCTATTTATAGGAAGAGAGGTGAATTTAGATCCAATTTCGGACCTGGTTCGATCCATTTATGGATCTTGACCATCCATCTTAAAACATCGTTATCTTGAGCTAGGAATGTCGGAATTCGATGTTCTTGGGCTCGTTGGAAACATCTCGATGAAATCTATGAAAATGTATGATTATTTGAACTTTTTGGATGTAAAAATACTCCATATTTTAGGAAAAAGAAAATACAGGGTTTCACAGTGGTGTCCATGAGAGGTGAATCCAACAGCTCCGAACAAAGTGGGGGTGATAGTGGGTGAAAAAGTTGTGGTGGCAGATAATATTCAAAATCTGGTGACTGAAATTGTGGGTGTTGTGGATATGTACAAAAAGAAAAGTCCTGATAATACTCCTCCTAACAAGATGGAGGTGCACTGAGTAGAGTGGAGTGAGAAGAATCTGTGAAGTTTGGATAAAAGTAACTCCAGTCATCCATATCGGTATTCAAGAGGAGGGGATCGGGGAGAGCGCGAAAGTTAAGTCAAAATATGAATAGAAAAAGGTGCAAATGAGCGGAGTGATCTAGTATAACACAAACCAATACAAATAAAAAACCCCTCAATTCACCAACTCAACACATTAGAGACCGTGAAAGATTGGACTTTTATTTTTTTTAATTTTAGAGTAAGGTAATAAAGAAAATATATACAAACCGACATATGCATTCGCCTAGAGGGGTTGTGTTCTAGTCGGCGTATCACATCTACTAGAACACCGGACCACTTCGTCTAAAGTCCGAGGCAAGTGTTTGCAATAATAATAGGGGTCCAAGAGCCGACCCAAGCACTTAGGGCACAAGTCCAGGGATGGGCGCTCTATTCCTTATGTGTACATGCCTCACTCGGTCTAGAATGTACCTATGACAATGAGGGGATTACTCTTCCCAAAATAATGATTTTCATCCTTTATTATTAGTTTTAGGGTCGAGTATAATTAATAGTCTAACTTTATTTGTTAGCATTTTTTAGTCTTTTTGAAAAAGAAAACATCTAACAAATTTTTTGATTTCTTTTATTGCCAAAGTGAAAGAAACAAGGGGAGGAGTTCGGAAAAGCCGATGCACGAAAAATCAAATGAATGTGAATGCTAGAGAGGGATGCATACCTAACTCCAATAATCTACATGCAAGATGATTCGCGCATGAAAATAAAATCTAACCTATGTGTATAAGAGGAAACCGTCCTAGCAAGAAACCGTCCTAATAGACACCTAATGAAATGGGTTTGTAATTGTCTGAATGTTATTACAAATTATATTACAAGAATAATAAGTATCTCTCTCACTGAAAATAAAAATAGACTACACTAAAATGACTTTGTTCTTCTCTTCTCCTTGGTCTTCTCTCCTACTCTCTCATACCGGTCTACAAAGAAGGTACTGGCCTCTGTTCTGCTTGGCTGCCTCGGCCTCCTAGAAGACCGCCCTCGTGTAACGGATCCTCGTAGAAAAGTCAACAAAGATAGATGATTAGAAAAGATAAACAATTATTCAAATAAAAAGAAATAAAAACAGAGATAATAGTTAATATGCACAATATCATATCTTGAGCGATGTTCCCCGACAACGGTGCCATTTGATAACTCAAGAGAGGTGAGGATCCTAATGCTAGGTCTAGAAAGGCCAGCAGTGTCCAACAAGTCGGATCAACAATTGTTGGTTCGGTCGCTTGCACGGTACTCGGATCTCAACTCACTCAAATAAATCAAGAATCAACCCACAATATAGAATAAACAATGAATAATATGTGATGTGAAATTATTATACCCTACAGATGATGTACAATGACAAGTAGTAGGGTCTAACTACTAAGAGTAAATGGGAATAGGTATAATTAGTATCTATTAATAGAAATAAATAATTATTATTTTTGCACTTTTCTACTTTTTATTTTTTGTGAGTTTTAAATATATTTACTTTTTATGGATTTTTAAGTCCTTTTTATATATTTATTTGTATTTTTTAAATTTTACAATTTCTTTTTATTTTTTAAAGTATTAATATGTATATATATAATAATATGTATAATATAACTAATTACAAGATATATAAGATATCTATATTTAAAAATATGGAAATATATAAGAATGATCCTTTTAGAGAAAAGATTTTAAATTTATTTTAGGTGTTTATAATTAATAATACTAATAATAATAAGTATATAAGTAATACATAGTATATATAAGGTCTTATATTTTTAGATATAGCTATATCTAGTCAAAATTTATAAAATAAAATGTTTTTGTGTTTTAAATGCTTTTCTCTATTTTTGTGATTTTTCTTATAAGCTTTGCTAATTTTTATGATATAATAAATCGGATGGATTTTTTGGTACTAAAATCAGATATATAGTCCAAAAAATCCAACAATATTTGTAATATATAGTATATAATATAAATAAAAATAACTACTAGATAAAATATTTTTTATATATATTTTTTCTACTTTTTATAGTCTTTTTATGTTTTTCTAATTTTTAGTGTTTTACTTTAAACTTTTTTAGTGATTTTTGGTCTAAAGTTATAATATATTATAATATATACTATGTAATTTTTTGGATTTTTTAAGTAGAATTTCTAATTTTTTTGTTTTTATAGCTAGTCAGGAATAATAGCTCCTTTTTTATTTTATAATTAATAAAATGCAATAAAAGCCTACATAAAAAATATACGTGTATAAGCATCATGTTAAGTATCTACAGCATTTTTCCCAAATTTAAATGAAACACAAGAGCTAATTTATATAAATAGAAAAGCAAATAAAGAAATGCAAGCCTACAAGGGGTATTTGCAATAATAATATATTACAAGGCTCAACATACAAATTACCTGAAATTTTTACATTATTATACAATTTAAAGACTAGAAATTAATAAACAAAAGTCGTGGGGCTAGCTTGTAAAATGTACAACACCTCATTTGGCACAACACGTGAGGCATAGGGACCAAAATGTAATTATAATGAATGCTTGGGTATCTACTAAAATTTTACAATTATTTTACAATACAAATAAAAACTTTATATCCTAAATATCAAATACAAAAATAAGGGGGAAGGAACTATAAACTACCGACAATGTGGCGCTGATCAACGGTAGAGATCTCTTCACTTAAGTGCATCCGACAATCCATGTTACTCATACCCCTTCACCGATCAATGGGTCAAATTAGATCCTTGGATGCATCTGATGGTCACTGCAGCCTTCGATCTGACATCGAGTATCACAACTGGAACGAAGGGTTGATCCAACGGCTACTACTACTCCCCAAGAATAGGGAAGAAAAATATGTTGCGTGAGCTTCGTCTCTGCGATTCTTCCTCCTCCGAACTCCTTCCCTTTAGCTGATGGGCTCAATCAGCTCTAGGAGGTGTTCCTCAGCTGGTGATGCGGTCAAATGGGTCCAGACCCCAACGATAAGAGCTTGGGGATCTGAGGAATGGTGATGCACTTGGAAGCACTGTGTACGGTCTCTTTTGACCCCAAAAGGGTCTCCTTGGTTCTCCAACCTACACACGAAGAACAAGGATCTGAGGGCAAACTGCCTCGACTCGTTACGAAGTGGAAATGGCATGGGTGGAGTGTAGCGAAGCCCTTCAGTGACATGATGGAAGAGGAGACATGAATACCTGATCAAAAGAAGATCAAGGGGAATGGAGGTGGTGCAGAGATGGAGAAATGGAAGGGGGAAGAGGATGATGGCGTCAAGGGGGTCGAAATAAGGTTGGACGATGGCTTGAATAGAGGCCGGTGCACTAGCTCCAGCATAATTTAAACTAAGAAATTGTAGCTAAAAATGACAGTAAAACGCATGAAATAAAATGCTAAGCCAAAACTGGAATTAAAATCTATGTAGAATGCAAATAAAAGAAGCAGTTCATACCTGGAGACCATGGAACAGGAACACTCACCGATGGGTCTCCGGTGAAGTGTGGATCACTCCTATGACACACCTAGTGCACTACAAATCCAATAGAGAGTGAGCTATCACCAAGCTCAATCGAACTGGGAATGGATCTGAGGGTTCAAGGCACAAAGAAGGACTATAATTCAAAAAGGGGCAGATGGCTTTTATTTATACAAAGACCGAGATGGGATTAAAGAATTAGGGTTTTACGTGACTCAATGCATGGCTAACCAAGGCAATGACTAGGCATGGAAGATGGATGTATAAAGATGGCATTTCATGAAGATGGTGAGTCGCATGGGGCAGTGTATCATAGGGAAGAAATTGGAGAGAGGAGAGGTTTAGCTCTCTAATAAGCACATGGCTAGGGAGGGAGGATAGTTGACCTAAGGTCAACGGTCTCAGGCCTCTCATTGGTCTATGTCTGCCACTAAACAACGAAATATAAATTAAAAGAATAGCTAATTAGAAATAAATGAGTAAATGAATTAGTTAAACTAAAGTCAAAACAAAAAAATGCTTAAAATTTTATTTAGTATTTTATTAATTTTTTATTTATTTTTACAATTTAGTTAATTATGTATTAATTTTTACAATGATAATTATAGGCTTATTTACCTATATAAGATTTTTTGTATTTTGTATTTTATATTGTATTATTATATTTACAAGTTTTATATATTTATAACGTGTTTAGTGTCATATTTACATATTTTTCTATTTTTATGATTTTATTTATTCACTTAATTAGATACGTACATGTATTATGTAGGCATAATTTATTTATATATTATAATACTTATTTATTTTTAATGTATTTTTGATGTTTTATTCTATGTTTATGATTGAAATGTATTTTGAATAATATTCACAAGTATATGAAAATATAAGAAAGTGAAAAATATAAAGAAGAAATTGAATATTATATACATGTAGATAGTATAATAGTGATACAAAAGCCAACTTTTACATATCAACTCCAAATTAATTGAAACCATCTTCATTAAATAGATAATTAAATTTTATGAATAGTAAAGATGAGTTTGGTCAATTTTGAATATGTATGGAGGAGATACATGTACGGGGAATTTTCTTTGTAGCTTTTTGTTCTGAGTGTCCCAGGTGCACTGTGCATTATTTTTTAGTAAAGTATTTTTTATTTTTCTTTATATTTTTATATACAAGTTTCATGTTCAAAGTTTATTGGTTTGAGGTGTAAAGAATATAGAATAAAAAAGGTCCCAAAATCATGTATATTGAGTAAAAAGAATTAGGGCTTCGAGGTGTTTTTTACAATTGGTCTATCTTATCTCTCTCTACTTTATTCCTTATCAACCAAGTCATCATGGTGACTGGGTCTTCATTCTTTTTCTTTTTTTTCTTTATTATTTTATTTGGAATTAAATATAGTTATTTGTACAGCATTTTAATGTCAATTATTGAGTGTTATTTTGTGTAAATTAATGTGTTATACATACATTTAGCTAAGGATTTAAGGCTAAAATGAAAGAATAAAAGTGATGAAATGGAGATTCAATAGTGGTTAATTGCAAGAAGGTCCTGAACTTTTATCTATTTGTGATTTATTCCTTCCTCCTTACATGTAGTGACCTGTGAGGCATTGTGTATATTGCATAGGTGCCCCTGGAGTATCTGTTCCTATTTCTATATACATTTATAGTTTCTATTAATTGTAAAATGGTCTGTGTTCATGTAACATTTTATTTTTCTTCTATTTTATGCACGATAAATATTTTTATTGCTTCAAAAACTATTTGAAAATTAATGTACTACCTGAATTTGTTCTTGTGTGTGCCCCATTTTTTATTTGGCAATAAAACTCCTATTAACAAAAATGGAAAAACACATTTTTTCTTTCGAATTATTAAGATCCATAAAAATTAGAAAAACATCTCCAAAAAATACAAAAAATATTATCTATATTATTACATTATCTACCACATATCTAAAAATCCCTAAAAATTAAAAAATATAAAGCCTAAAAATTATAAAACCCAGATAATATTAGAAAATTTATCAAAAATTATAGAAAAATTCAAAAATATATCTTTCTATTTGATAATTTCCTATATAGTGTATACTATATATTAAAACTAATTTTACATTAATTTCACACGCATTTTTATTTATTTACACTAAAACTATCTCAGCTACTTAATTTGTACATTGTTTTTTATATATTTAATACATTAATGATATATAAAAATTAGCAAAAAAATCTATAAAAATTACCAACAACAAATAAAAATATAGAAACACAAAATTATATTTATTCATATATTTTGAGTATATTTGTGTATATTTAAAAATATAAAACCCTATATATACTATATAATCTATATATAACTTCTATAATATATATATTATCATTGTTATTATAGATAAATGTATATGTTTTTACTTTAAAAATTAAAAAGAAATTAAAAAGTTAAATTTTAAAATAAAAATTAATAAATCAATAAAAATCAAATATAATTAAAAGGCAACATAAAATAAGAAAAAGGATAAAAATACAAAAACAATTATTATTAATTAGAAATTATTATAATTAGCAATAATTATTAGTAGTTATCCATTGTTGTTCTATGTGGTTCGACCTCTAACGCTTGTCATTACACACATTCTTGTAGAGTTATAATAAATTTGAGCTCACATGCTTTATATTTATTGCTTATATATCTATGGGTTACTTGTTGTTGATCACACTCGGTTCGAGTATTACGTGTTGTGAGAGCGATCGATGCAGAGATTGTCATATCCGACTTGCCAGGCACTACATGCCCTCCAAGATCATACCTTGGTTCCTATCTCAAGTGTTCAATTCAACAAATGGCACCACTGTTGGGGAGCAATGCGTAGTATAGTCTGTATATAGTTGTATCTTTTTATTTTTCATTTTATGTCTTTATCAATAATTATTTATCTGTTCTAATCCATCTCTTATTTGACTTCTCGGCGAGGGCTCGCCAACTGAGGAGGACTTGTGCAGCCTCATGAAGTAGAGATTAACTTTTCTAACCAAGCTGATAGGAGAGAGCAAGAAGAAGACCGGTAGTGTATATTTTTATTCTTTTTTTAAGAGAGTGACATTTTTATTATTATATCATACAATACAAAGACACTTATGATATTCAGATTATGTGGGCATATTTTACCAAGTGATTGTTCACTTTAGGGCCCATGTTATTTTATCGTGTTTTCTCACTTTCTATCTTTCTTCATCCATATTTTTTCCATTTATTTTTATTTGTTTTCCGTGATTTGAGTTTTTCTCCTGATGAATCTCCATTTCATCACCTTTATTCTTTTATTTTGTCTTTAAACCCTAGATAAATGCATGTATATATCATTATTTTGCATAAATTAACAATAATTATTTATTGTATAAATATTGTATAAAATATAATGTTTAAAGCCAAAAGAAAAGAATAAAGAAAATAAAAGAAAAGGAAATAAAATTCCAAAGGTATATTATGACTGTAAACCCCAAAAACTAGGTATCATGATGATTAGGCCGACAAGGAATAAAGTAGGGGTAGATAAGGGCCAATAAAGACAATAAAACCCTAATTCATGAAAATCCCAATAACTCATTTTTGGTACTTTTTTATTCTATATAATTTATACTTTAAATCAACAAATTTTGTACACGAAAGTTGTAGAAAAAAATACATAGAAAAATATTAAATTTATTTCATGAATAATTAAAACAAATTGTACATTATACACTCTAAATAAAAATCCAAAATCCAAAATTCCTAAACATTTTTATTCTCCATATGAAATCAGAATGCATCAAAATTAGCTTTAATTAAATATAGCATTTATTAGTTATTTAATGAAGGTGGTTTCATTTAATTTGGAGTTAATATGTAAAAGTTAGGTTTTAGACCCATGTTGTACAATATACCTAAATAAACTATTTATTCGATTAATTCTTTATATTTTTCATTATTTTATATTTTTATAATTTTGTAAATATTATTTATATTATATTAAAATTAGAATAAAATAAAACCATAAAAAATACAATAAAATAACTAAAGATACAAAAATACATAGATGAGTATACTATACATATAGTTATACAAATAATACCTATATTTATTTAAGTGTACAAATAACATCAGAAAAATAAAATAAAAATTTATTTAAGTGTATTTAAATTAGTTATAATTATATAAATTATGTATATAAAATAATAAATCTAAAATATAAAATAAAAATAATACACATATTATATAGGTAAATATACATACATTTATGTTAGCCATGTGAGCCTGAGACAAACCATTCCAACAATAAATGTTATTGTAATGTTTGATTTATCAATAAAAGTTATTAATTATTTTTCACTCCCTTTCTGAGATTAAATGAATGAATGCAATATAAGGCCCCTTTGTACAATTAGGGTTATGTACCATGGCCATCTTAATAATCATACAGATGTTGATTTCGTAATAGAATAATAGAAATTGTGTTTGGATGAATAACTAAGGAGTTAGATTGAGGACTCATCAAGCACTGTCAAATGATTATTAAGAGATGATCTCCAACCAGAGTAGGAGATGGCATAAAGGACTATATCTGGCTGACCTCTTGATGCAGGTCCTTTGCATGGGAATAGAGATTCGGAGCTGTCAGATTAGTTAGGTCAAAGAGTTGACATAACGAGATCGAGATAACCAAAGTCCTATATCTTTACTGTCACGATATAGGCACACATCCTGTGACCAGAGACAGATGAGTTGCTATATATCTGCGTATGTACATTTGGCAGACCAATAGGTTGATGACCTAACCAAGGTCTATACACTGGCGAACTGGTGTGCATATAAGGGCAAATGAGTAATACGATCTCTTAAAAGGATCATACAAGTTCATTTCTGAACCGGAAGACATGAGCTCACGCTTGAGTAATTGGGACCGATCAAATTCCATGAATGGTCATCGTGCTTTAGAATCATGACAAGAATTTGAAGGTATGATATGTGCTTTTGGAAAGTATATGATCGATACCAAATCCCAAGGACCAAGATTGAGAAACTTGATGATGAAACCCTGAAAATAACAGTGTAAAATTGATCTATATCTTTGGGTTCATCATAGGTCTTCCAGTATGCAGGATGTACAGGTATTAGGAATATCTGAGAGTGATGTGATCATAAACGATTGTATAACCATGACGCTTCCATTCCAAGGGAGTGATGAAACAGGTCTGGATTTTAGTGACTCCTCTCAATAGAGAAGTAATATGATCTTGGTCCAAGTGTTGGACATTGATCTGAATGAGATTCAGATGCAATGAGAAGATTAGATTCGCGGTCTTGATTAAATCAAGCATCTATGAGAGGTCTGTGAGATCTGGATTTGAGATGTGATATCAATATCCAAGTCACTTTACGTGGAACAATGCAATCGTCATGTCCTTATCTCCGAGTATCTGCGGAGAAAGCGCATTATTCTTGAATATTTCAAGAGAAATTCCAAAGTTTAATTATATCTAATAATTGAGAAGTGGATAACTAAATGTGATTTAGTTATCATGAATAATGTGAATTTGATTCACATTGTCTGAATGCATGAGAATGATCATCCAATGTAATTGAATGTGATTTAATTATTGTGGATATCGATGATATGGATAGCACTACAAATTATCCATGTATATTGTAAATACGATTTAAAATATATTAGAGAGAGACTTATGTGATTTATATTTGTTGATTAATTTTTAATGTGAATTGGATTGATATTGAATGATTAGTTGAAAATATAATTACATTTAGTTTTCGGTTGTAAATGAGATTCACACAATTTCAATGGCTTGATTGAAATTTTTCACAAGATAATTCTAGATTATTTTTTGCGAAAAAAATTTACGACAAGAGTTGTTGTAAATTAAGGAGATATCATGAGGTAATGAGATCTCATGATAATTACAGGAGATAGACCCATTCCACTCAAGAGAAGTGGACGGCTACAACTCTCCATGTGGAGAAGAGTAGTCGTCACCCTCTTTTGTGAAAGAGTTTAGTCTCCTCATTATCTCATCTCTAGTCAAAGGTGGTTTAATTTTGAATTAATTTTGTTGATTTATTAATGAAATTAATTTAAATTAAATCATTTGATGTTGTCTTTTTTACAACAACATCCTAGCCATTGAAAGAAACCCAAATCAATCTCATCCATTGATTGTGTGTTGTCCCATGGATTGGGATCCATGGACTTCCAAAACCATATATAAGAAGAGGCACCCTTTGCTCATCGAGTTACACAATCTCTATGGCATCTCTCTCTCTTTCTCTCTCTCTCATTCTAATGCATGCTCCCTCCCTTCTCTTTTTTTGAATGCTCGTCCACTCTCATATAGAGAAGGCCGCCTTCGTCGTCGTGTCCGCTTCGACGACTCTTGGATCTCCGTCTACTTTGGTGAGTGGCGCTCATGAATAAGGCATTTGATCTCGTGAGATGGGATCAGGAGATCCATCATTTGGATCAACAACTTGGATTGCAAGAAGCAAGCGACTCGTCCCCATGCTCGCAAGCGTCTCCTCCGACGGATCGGACTTGAGACAGGAGGTCTATTCGCTTAGTGGCTCGATCGAAACCACGCTCCAAGAGGTATTCCTGTATATCTTATTTGGTTGGATGAAACGATCCAACAAATGTTCTTGGATCATGTGGTTTCATCATTTAAAATTTTCAAATTCCGCTGCAATGAACAACTACTACAACTAGTCACTCTTGATCGTATACGATACGATCGTCACTTTTTCGTGATGTGCTTGAGGAACATCTCAAATCCTTCAAGTGGTATCAGAGCCAGGTTGGAGGTTTTGGATACGATACATAAACCTTGGAAGATTTGGGCTTGTGAGGGTTCGTGAAAATTTTATCGCATTTTAATTTTCGCAGCCATGTTTTGTGATAAATTTCTGCCCTATTCAAAATGTTTAAACATAAATCTATCACATGGATAATGTTCCCCATTAAATAATAAAACTGTGGAATTTTAGTTTGCGTAATTTGGATTACGTTTGCTCAAATTATGATTTTTTTAATGTCCATATGTCTACTGTTGGGGGATGGCGAATAATGACGTAATTAAGGAGTTAATTACTGTTTTAAAATGCCTGGAAATGCATGGTTTCTATTTTAAATCAAGTTATAAAACTCTGGATAATTGATTTTGCTTAATCTGGATTTAAAATGAAAGAGATATGCCAATATTAGTTAGTGAGGGTCACTGTTGGAAATTGCATGTTTTATCAAAAATGTTGTGATTTTCATTTAAGAATCTTGTGAAATTAATGATTAATTTCCTGAAATAATTATGGATAATATTTTGGAAATATTTGAATAATAATTGTTCTCTTAAATGGCATTTCTTCAACCAATAAATGATTAGATTTGATCTAGATAACCAATTGGTTACTTAATACACTTTCAACAAACATGTTGCTTGAATAGGTTTGGGAATTTGTCTAGCAAATTTCCTTATATTTAAAATGGTTTTGATTATTAACATATGGTATAATTTCGATTAATAAATCGATGATCATCTCAAGGACACAATGATCAATTTTGCATTATCCTTTTCTGAGGTGGATATGGTGTCTAGTCGGGGAGTGTTAGGGTAGCAGGTTGCACCGTGTGCGATCTGTCCCACTCCCGTTGGTACTGGCAGTGCTAGAGAAATCATGGTGCATTTTCTAATTATTAAAATTCAAATTAACACGTACTTTGAGATAATACCGTATTTTTTAAGTAACAATCAAGACCGCAATGATATTGATTTAATGTGATTAAATGGATTATATCCAATTAAAAACACTATATTATGAATAGATGTATTTCCTTTGGAAGAATTAATTATATGAATATGATTCATGATAATTAATTGAAATTTGAATAAGAGGTGGAGGATCACATAAGTGACATCCATGGTCTCCCGTCAAGGCGAATGGATCCGTCACCAGATATTTTATGTAAGTGATGTCTGTCCGACATGACAGCTCCTGCATACAATCCATTTGGATCGTGCTCTTCGCTTCTCGAAAGAGTAAGAACGTGTGCATAGTGACCCCAATATGGAGTCCTCATATTATTGGGGCCATATTGGATTGCGTATAGCGAGTAGTATTCCTGTTGACGGTTGGTTCAATTAACAAAAGTCAACATCACCTTAGGGGTGGTGGGCCTAGGTGTTAAAGATCGAATTGGGAAATTCAAGTTGGACTTGCAAGGCGGAATGTGTTCCCGCTTCATTTTATCTGAGTCGTAAGTTCTCATATTATTGGGATGTGATAAAGATAAAGAGGATATCCCAGATCTTGCTAGAGATATAGTGGTAAGTATATCTCTTGCTTTGAAAGTAATTAAGGGAATTAACTTTCAAAGTTAAAAAGGCAAGACTAATTTGATTAAAAATTCCTTAATCAAATATTTGTAATTGAATATTTATATGTTCTAATATAGTGCATTCTTAATTTCATAAAATGAAATCCATGAACCCACTTAGCAAGCTCCGGGAGGTCAATCAGTTGATCGGATCAATTTATTCGGATTAGATCCGAAATTTGGATCTTGTCCTTTCTACTGAGCGTATCTCCTATGTGTTATCAAAGGACAAGTACGCAGACCTAAAGACTCCAGAAGAAAACTCTTTTAATGATAAATATGATGAAATTCATAATCTGGTAAGATGTTATATTCTGGGTTAATTGTCCAGTGTGCTTCAGAAGCAGCATGTGGAAATGAACACTTGCCAAGAGATTATGTTGAATCTGAAGGAAATGTTCGGTGACATAAATCGCAGACAACGTTACAATATAATGAAAGAACTTATTTGCTGTAAGATGCAGGAAGGGACCTCTGTTAGAGAACATGTGCTCAAAATGCTTGGGTACACCTCTCTAAGCTGAAAAACCTGGGAGCTGACATGGACGCAGACATGCAAGCTGACTTCATTCTGTTGTCTCTCCCTATGTCTTTCAACAACTTTGTGGTTATGTATCATGTAAGCAAAGTTGGTTTCAGTAACGATGTGCTATTAGCTGCATTAAAGTCCGATGAGGATGTAATGAAGAAGGATAGCCCCTCTGGCAATGCAATGGTTGCACATGTCAAAGGAAAGCGTGGTCAGAAGCATGGTCCTCAGAAGGGCCCGTTCCAGAAGAGAAAGAAGAAGAGTCAAGGAGTTGGCTCATCTACCAATGCATCCACTTTGATAGCATAAAAGAAAAATGATGTCTATCATCACTGCAAGAAGCTGGGGCACTGGAAGCACAATTGTACGGATTACCTGAAGTCGGTCGACAAAGGTAAAGCCCCAGCAGGTATGAAATCTACTTTCATCATTAAAACTAGTTTTCTCATTGGATGAGAAGGCAGTTGGATTATAGATTTTGGTGCTTCTGTTCATGTATGCAATTTGTTGCATTTGTTTCAGGAAACTAAGAGTCTTGATGAAGGGGAGATAGTCATCCAGATGGGATCTGATGCAAGTGTTGCAGCAGTCGTCGTCGGGACCCACCGACTATCGTTATCTAGTGGAAGAGTCCAAGTACTTAAAGAGTGTCTTTTTGTAACCGAAGTTAGAAGGAATTTAATATCTATGTCTAAGCTTGTTAGAAGTGGATATTCATTCCTTTTCTATAATAAAGTAGTCATAAGTTATTATGATAAATATATTGCGGATGGTATTTTGACTTCTGGTGGACTCTATGAATTGTGCATTAATGAACATGTCATGATTGTTACTACCACTAAGCAAAACCCTAGATGGTTCAGGGAGAATGGAAATCATTCAAACATGATTTGGAATCAAAGGCTTGATCATTTATCTGTTGATAGGATCAATAGATTGATAAAGGATGGACCCTTAGATTTTCTAAAGGTTCAACCTTTGCCTACCTGCGAACATTGTATTCGAGGAAAAATGACTAGAATGCCTTTTAGTAACAAGGTTGCAAGATGCAAAGGTATTCTTGACCTTATACATACTGATGTACGTGGTCCCTTCAGTACCGCGACCCGAAATGGATATCAATATTATTTGATGTTTATTGATGACCATTCGCGATACCGGTTTATCTTCCTACTATGTATAAATCTGAAATCTTTGAAAAGTGCGAAGAGTTAAAGGCTTTGGTTGAGAACCAAACCGATAGGAAGATTAAACGGATTCGATCTGATTGAGGTGGCGAGTATCTCTTAGATGAATTCAAGGAATACCTTAGAAAGAATGGAATTGTCTCCAATCTCACTCCTCCTAGAACCCCCCAACGTAATGGTGTTGTTGAAAGACGCAACAGGGCTATCATGGATATGGTCCATTCAATGATGAGAAAAGCACATTTACCACTTAGTTTATGGGGATATGCATTAGAGACCGTGATGTATATCCTAAACAAGATTCCTAGCAAATATGTGCCTAAGACTCCTCATGAGCTTTGATATGGAACCAAACCAAGTGTTAAACACTTGAGGATTTGGGGTTGCTTGGTCCATGTGAAGAACATGGATGCAAGTAAGCTAGAATCTCGCACTCGAGTGTGCTACTTCATTTGGTATGTTAAAGATGGTATTGGATATCAGCTTTATGACCCTGTGATCCAAAAGATTTTCGTGTCTAGAGATGTTAGATTTTTTGAGGATGACTTCCTTAAATGTCAAGACAAAAATGAAATAGAGGAACTCATTGAATTCCCTGAGTATTCTGAGCTTCCTGAACCAAAAACTAAAGAGATAAATAAAGATGAAACACCCATACCTCTTCGAAGAAGTTTAAGGGCACTTGCACCACCTGAAAGGTATGGATTCCATGTATCAGGAGAAACCAACAATGATCCTACTTCATTTGATGAAGCACTCACAGATCATGACATGGATAGATGGATGTTAGCAATGAAGTCAGAAATTGACTCCATGCATAAGAATGGTGCATGGACCCTAGAGGATCCACCTGAAGGGGTAAAACCTATAGGGTGTAAATGGATCTTCAAGAGGAGGACCTGATGGGAAAGTAGAGACTTGCAAGGCACGGCTCGTGGCCAAAGGCTATACATAGAGAGAAGGCATCGACTACAATGAGACATTCTCTCCTTTGGCTATGCTTAAGTCCATCAGGACACTGCTATCTACAGCTACATCTCTTGACTACGACATCTGGCAGATGGACGTCAAGATAGCTTTCCTCAATGGATACCTCGAGGAGGTTATTTATATGGAGCAGCCCCAGGGCTTCATAACTGAGGAAGGTAAAATGTGCAAGATGAAGAAATCCATCTATGGGCTCAAACAAGCTTCTCGTAGCTGTAACATCAGATTTGACGAAATTATAAAGAGTTATGATTTTGTGTAGAATCTTAATGAACCTTGTGTATACAAGAAGCTTAGTGGGAGCGCCATTGTGTTCATCGTGCTTTAAGTAGAAGACATCCTTATTATTAGGAATGATACAAGGATGATGACCAGTGTTAAGATTTGGCTATCTCATACCTTCGAGATGAAAGATCTTGGAGAAGCCACTTACATCTTAGGTCTGAAGTTGTTCAGAAACCGAGAATTGAGGATGTTGGGATTATCACAATATGGGTATATTAAGAAGATTCATGAGCGTTTCTGTATGGATATTTCTAAGAAAGGTTTCCTCCCCTTAAGTCATGAAATTCACCTGTCTAAAGGGATGGCTCCTCAAACTGTTGAGGAAAATAAGGCCATGGTTGGATGCTCCTATGCATCAGCTGTAGGAAGCTTAATGCACGCCATGATGTGTACAAGGCCAAATATCTGCAATGCAGTGGGAGTGGTAAGTTGTTACCAGTCCTGCTATGGAGAACAACACTGGAATGCAGTAAAGAACATTTTCAAGTATCCAATACGGACACAAGATTACATCTTGGTCTATGGAGATGGTGATCTCCAAGTCTTGGGATATACAGATTCAGACTTTCAGTCGGATATAGATGATCGAAAGTCGACATCAGGGTGTGTGTTCCTATTAAACGGTGGTGCTGTGAGCTAGAGAAGCAAGAAGCAGGACACTACAGCAGATTCAATAACAGAAGTTGAATACATTGCCACATCGGATGCTGCAAAGGAGGCGGTGTGGTTGCGCAAGTTCATCCTGGAACTTGGTGTAGTATCCTCTGATACTCCCAACCCGTCACTCTGCGATAAATCAGGAGCCATTACCCAGGCGAAGGAACCCAGATGGCATCAAAAGAGCAAGCACGTGGAAAGGAAATACTACATCATTCAGGAGATACAAAAGAGTGGTGACATCATCATCACCAAGGTGGCCTCTACCGATAACGTTGCTGATCCCCTTACCAAACCTCTGACACAGAAGGTTTTCGACCAGCATGTAATGAGTATGGGTTTAAGGATTGTACCTGAAAGATTATGAGGTCTATTGGGAGATTGTTAGCTATGTGAGCCTGAGGAGAACCATTCCAATAATAAATGTTATTGTAATGTTTGATTTATCAATAAAAGTTATTGATTCTTTTTCACTCCCTTTCTGAGATTAAATGAATGAATGCACTATAAGGTTCATCTGTACAATTAGGGTTATGCACCACGGCCATCTTAATAATCATACAGATGTTGATTCAGTAATAGAATCATAGAGGCTGGTGTTTGGATGAATATCTAAGGACTTAGATTGAGGACTCATCAAGCACCGTCAAATGATTGTTAAGAGATGATCTCCAGCCTGAGTAGGAGATGGAAATCCTTTCTCATATAGGATGATATCTGACCGACCTCTTGATGCAGGTCCTCTGCATGGGAATAGAGATTCGGAGTTGTCTGATTAGTTAGGTCAAAGAGTTGACTTATTGAGATCGAGATAACCAAAGTCCTATATCGTATACTGTCACGATATAGGCCCACATTCTCTGACCAGAGATAGATGTGTTGCTATATGTTTGAGTATGTACATTTGGCAGACCATTAGGTTGATGACCTAACCAAGGTCTATACACCGGTGAGCTGGTGTGCATATAAGGGCATATGAGTAATACGATCTCTCAAAGGGATCATACAGGTTCACTTCTAAACCGGAAGACATGAGCTCACTCTTGAGGTATTGGGTCCAATCAAATTCCATGCATGGTCGTCGTGCTTTAACAGCATGACAAGAATTTGAAGGTATGATATATGCATTTGGAAAGCATATGATCGATACCAAATCCCAATGACCAAGATTGAGAAACTTGATGATAAAACCCTGAAGATGACAGTGTAAAATTGATCTATATCTCCGGGCTCATTATAGGTCTTCCAGTATGTAGAAATACATGTATTAGGAATACCTGAGGGTGATGTGATCATAAACGATGGTATAACCAAGATGCTTCCATTCCGAGGGAGTGATGAAATAGGTTTGGATTTTAGTGACTCCTCTCAGTAGAGAAGTAATCTGATCTTGGACAAAATGTTGGACATTGATCTGAATGAGATTCAGATGCAATGAGAAAATTATATTTGCGGCCTTGATTAAATCAAGAATCTCTGAGAGGTCTGTGAGATCTGAATTTGAGATGTGATCTCAATATCCAAGTCACTATACGTGGAATAATACAATCGCCATGTCATTATCTCCATGTATCTGCAGAGAATGCGCATTATTCTTGAAAGAGTTCAAGAATAAATCCAAAGTTGAATTATATCTAAGGATTGAGAAATGGATAATTAAATGTCATTTAATTATCATGAATAATGTGAATTTGATTCACAATTGTCTGAATGCATGAGAATGATCATCCAATGTAATTAAATGTGATTTAATTATTGTGGATATGGATGATATGGATAGCACTATCAAATTATCCATGTATATTTTAAATACGATTATAATATATTAGAGAGAGAGACTTATGTGATTTATATTTGTTGATTAATTGTTAATGTGATTTGGATTCACATTGAAAGATAGGTTGAAAATATGATTACATTTAGTTTTGGGTTGTGAATGAGATTCATATAATTTCAATGGGTTGATTGAAATTTTTCACAAGATAATTGTGGATTATTTTTTGTGAATAATATTTAAAACAAGAGTTGTTGTATATTAAGGAGATATCATAAGATAATGAGGCCTCATGATAATTAAAGGAGATAGACCCATTCCACTGAAGAGAAGTTGACGGCTACAACTCTCCATGTGGAGAAGAGTAGCCATCCCCCCTCTTTTAGGGAAAGAGGTTAGTCTCCTCATTATCTCATGTCTAGTCAAAGACTGTTTAATTTTGAATTAATTTTGTTGATTTATCAATGAAAATTAATTTAAATTAAATCATTTGATGTTGTGTTTTTTACAACAACATCCTAGACATTGAAAGAAACACAAATCAATCTCATCCATTGATTGTGTGTTGTCCAGGGATTGGGATCCATGGACTCCCAAAACCCTATATAAGAAGAGGCACCCTTTGCTCTTCGAGTTACGCAATCTCAATGACATCTCTCTCTCTCCCTCTCATTCTCACGCACACTCCCTCCCTTCTCTCTTTGAGTGGTCGTCCATTCTCATAAAAAGAAGGTTGCCTTCATCATCGTGCTCACTTCGACGACTCAGATCTCCGTCTTCTTTGGTGTGTGGCACTCATGAAGAAGGTGTTCAATCTCGTGAGATGGGATCAGGAGATCCATCGCTTGGATCAACAGCTTGGATTGCGAGAAGCACGCAACACATCTCCGTGCTCGCAAGCGTCTCCTCTGACGGATCAGATTTGAGACAGGAGGTCTCTTCGCTTAGAGGCTCGATCGCAACCACGCTCCAAGAGATATTCTTATATACCTTATGTGGTTAGATTAAACGATCCAAGAAATGTTCTTGGATCATGTGGTTTCATCGTTTATTTTTTTTTAAATTCCACTACACCGAGCAACTAGTGCGACTAGTCTCTATTGATTGTATATGATACGATCATCACGCTTCCATGACGCGCTTGAGGCCCATCCCATATCCTTCAATTTATAATTGTAAAAAGTAACTCATAATAAATTAATCCATAAAAATAAATAAAAATTAGATAAAATACTACATAAGATAATGAAAATTTTTATTTTATAACTTTTATTAAATTAATTCATTTTTTTATTTTCATTTATTTATTTATATTTTTAAATCTATTTTTTCTTCTTGCATCCTGGCTGGATCAATGGGAGGCCTTCTCCCACTAACCAGGAGTCAACTCCTCTGACTCCAATCGTAGACCAGTTTGACAGCTACACCCCCTCGCTTCTCAAATTTCTCCTCCATGATACAAGGCTTGAGGTCTTATACTTCCTTCACAAGATTTGTTCCCTATTCATCCAGGATCCTCGTCGAGTCTTCGCATAAGGTCGAGTGTTCTTGATCCACCCGTAAACCCTAGGCAAAGTCTCTCCATCACTCGCATGTGTATAGCCTTCCTCTTCTCCATTTTGAATTTGGTTCCCTTTTGCTCCACTTCTTCCCCTCAACTTGTTCCCAAGGGTTTGAGCTTTGTCACAGCAAGCTCGCCCAACCGTTTTGCATTGAGGAGGGCGGCATAGAAGTGGTTCCAAACCATCGTTGATGGTGCTCTACTGTGAGGTCCACCTCCTTCACTCTATCCAGGTTGAGGTACTCTTTTTTTGCTTTTTAGATCGCATGTGGTCGTAGATTTTATTTCTTTCCTTTAGATTTAAGATTGATTAACCCCTGTAGCGTAGAATCTCACATTTGTAGTTTGCCGGAGCTCTGCTCCTACAACCATTCCATCGTTATTTTTCTACGTCATGACCATAGTTGTTCATCCCACTATCTTAACCCGTCGCTTCTCCACCTTTTACAACACCAATCTCCCTTATATCCCTTCAGATCTAGCCCACCGAGGTCCCCTTCCACCTCTTTGTCGGACCTCCATGCCTCAGCTCCATCCCACTTCCATTCCACGCCTAATCAGGTCGAGGCAATTTTCCCTCAACCAGTGGTTTATTCAGTACACGTCTCAAGCTAAACGGGGCCTTGTAAGGACCAAATTGACCTTGTACTTCCACTTCAGGTGCTCCAAGTTTCGCCAGAGCTCCGCTCCTTGATCGTAGTGCCTCGGATCATTTTGTGGATCCCACAGCGACAGACCATCCTCTAAAGCATTTCCCCCATCTCAACAGCTCAATCTAGTGCTTGGAGATGAAGAATCGACGGTAGGAAGGAAATCCAGGGCCAAGTTCTTCATCTATTCTTCGTGAGCCCTCCTACGCCATCCAATCAAGGCCAGATGCCTAGGCGAGCAGTAGATGTTGGATCAAGTGAAACTCAACAGCCGGATCTCCTCGGGAGATCTAATCTCAGTCGTTGCAGCCGAAGCATCATCGCGCAAGGAGAGCGTGCAACGCATCAAGTGAATATCTTCAGTCGCTCGATCTAGCACCTTTAGGGGATAAATCATAAGCATACCCCTTCTTTTGTTTCATTTTCATTTAGTAGTGTATTTATTTAAAGTATTTTAAATCTTTTTTTCTAAAAATTGGAAGTGAACCCCTAAGCTATTTACATATTTCATTTCGGTCCTTGCCAGCTCAGCTCACGTTGTTTCCCACATTTTTAATTAGGCCAAATTAGTTGTAAACTTTTGTGTATTTGGTAATGTAAACCCTGACTTTTATTCTAATACCAAATATAGCACTACCGATTCAATTAGTTTTATGTTTGATTTCTATGTTTAAAAATCAACACCCATGCTCCAAAATTATGAAACAAATAGGTGATTGTGCATGTTTGTTTGATCTTGCACGCCATAATTTTAGTTTTACATTCTAAGCATATTTCCTATTTATTAAAAATCAAAATAGCACGATTTATTTCCTTTTTGCTTTAAAAATCCAAAAAATTATAAAATAGCATTTAAAATGTCCAAAAAATTAGTGTTTGTTTATTATTGTATTTTATACCTCAGACTTAAAATCCATAAAATAGAACAAGGAAATCATTAAAAAATAAAAATCTCCAAAATCCTTATAAAAATATAAAAAATCTTTTTTAAAAAAATATTTCTATCTCCAAATTTTCTTTATATTATATATTATCCATTAACAATAGTTTTGGAATATTTTGACTCTATTAATACTGTCAAATCTCCACTTAATTAGTCATTATATTTACTTTTTCATATTTTAAATAAAAATTAGCTGAAATTCCCCAAAAATCACAAAAATAGTAGAAAAGATTAAAAAATACAAAAAACATTTTATTCTGTAATGTTTTTTATTTTTACTTATTTTTATTTTTATAAGACCCTATATAGTATTATATATCTATATAGTTGTATAACTATCTATATTTTATACAAAAAAGAAAAAGAAATTAAAAGTAAGAAAATATAAAGAAATTTAAATTTAAAATTAATAAAAGACAAATATAAAAAAATAAAATTCAAAAACCCATAAAACATTAATTAATCCATTGATTATCTAAGTAATAATTGTAAATATATACCTTTATTATATATTCATTATTAATTTATAATTAATAATTTCCCTACAACGACAACTTGTCTCCCTGTGTTCGACCCCTACTTGTTTGTCAACCATACACATTAATCATAGGATTAATAAATTTTGATTCACACTTGATTTCATTGCTTGATTCCTATATTGTGTGGGCTAATTATTGTTTATATTACTTGATTTTCCTTTTTTTCTATTTATTTTTTATATTTATTTGATTGTTCTAACCACTTCTTTCCTTATTGATCTTTCTTGAGAGGCACTGAACGACAATGGCGACTTCTTAGGAGTTTACACACCCGAGCCAACTAGGAGCGAGCAAGAGAATGAAGCAAAGAGAGAAGGAGACCAAGCAGTCACCTTTAGTTTTTGTTTTATTTAGTGAGAGAGTGTTTTCTTTTTATTTTATTTTTGTAAATTTTTTTGTAATAATTTTTGGACATTTGGACACTGCTACTTCACGAGGTCCAATGCCCAGGTGATTGTTCCCATGGGGGCCTCGTTAGATTTTCCTATGTTTTCCTCACATTTCATTTTTGTTGTTTCACACATTTTGAGATTTTGCCATTTTTTTATTTTGTGTGATTGAGCCCTAGTTTAGGACTTGCTTGCTCAATAGATTAAGGTCTGAAATCCTAATTAAAATTACATGTACTTATAGTTCATGCTTGGACTTATTCAAATTTGAATTGTTGATTATTTAGACTTGAGATCGCATGCCATGAGAGGCTCCACACATCACTTGCAAGACCCATTGTGGTAGGCACCGAGGAGTGTCCAAGACAGGACCTTAGGTTTCATATCTAGATAGTTAGCACCTGGTGCTTTACGCTAATAGCAAATTCTATTCTAGGGTGATTTCATAGGTTTGCATTGCATATAGAGTAGGTTTCAATTCTATATAGTATCCTGCACAAAGAGAGCTGGAGGCAAGGTGAGCACCTCTATCTGAGCATACATCATTGATTAGTGCTTGCATTGCTTTTCTGACTCTCTCCCTTTGATTTTGACCACCTATGATACTAAAGGAATTGATACCTCATTAGGATTCATGCATTTTTTATTAAAAATCTAAAAAAGTAATAACCAATAAAATTTTGATTGCTAATTTGACTCAACCCTAAAATCAAAAAGAAAAATCCTTATTTTGGAAAGAGTAACCCCCCTCATTATATTCAGCATTTTATACTTGGCACGCACACACCAAGGATTAGTGTCCCCAATCCTAGTCACATTTTTTTTGAAATTCACATAACTCTAAAATTTGACAAGATAAAAAGCTAAACTTTCATGATCACCATTGTGTTGAGTAGGTGATGTGAGGGTTTGTTTGTTATATATTTGTGTTTTTTGTGTGCATACTCGATCTTTTGTGTGCTATTGCGCCTTTTTCTTGCTTATCTTGACTTGACCTTCGTGCTCGCTCAATTCCCATTTCTTTTGTTTCGGAGATTGCCGACTGGAGTTATTTTTATTCGGACGTCATAGATCCTTCTTACTCTCCAATCGATTCACCTCTATTTTATCAGTAAGACTTTGCTCCTGATTTTCTTTTTTGTACAAATCCGCTTTATCCACAGTTTCAGGCATCAAATATTTTCCCACCACCACCACCACATAACCCACCATCTCACCCACCTGATACTGAGTTGTTGGAGTCACCTCTCATGGACACCGCTCTTGAAAACATGATCTAGCTAGTGGAGCAAATGAATTGAAGGATAGATGACCTCACTAGCCTAAATAAGAACCACACTACCTCATCATCTTCTGGATTCATAAATTCATTTTAGGATGCCTATGAGAGTTTGCAATCGCCCAAAATATAAAAAAATTGAGAAAATTTTAAAAATACAAAAAGATTATGGGAGACACGTAGTCGAGTCGGTTTATGAAGAGAGGGCACCTATGTCAGATCCTTTGACCGCATATACATCCACCACAGTTCCCACCTTTGACCCCAAGGTTGACACTGTACAGACTGCTCTTAGTCATCCTTGTGTAGGTGATGATTCCGACCTCTTCCCTTGTATGGAGAGATAGAAAATCTTAAAAAAATATTGACTCACCCTAAAGTGGCCGCAGCTATTCATCATATCATTGAGGCCCCACTTCAGAAGTCCATGAACAACTTATCTACACCTAAACCCAAGAAAAGAAAGCGAAGGAGCATATTCGAGAAACATTTTCTGACCATGGCCACTACCTACGCCATCACCCACCATCCACACATTAGGAAAGGGAACACAATTACACCTCTTATGAGATGCACCATTTCTGACTATTCTTGTGATCACACTCTCCTTGACGGCAGTCTTCGACTAATATAATACCCTTCTCATTGGTACAGTCTCTTTATCTAGGGCCTCTCAAGAAAATCAGGATGATTTGCTAGTTCGTTGATGGATCAATAAAGAGGCTAAGAATATTCTAGAGAATGTTGTCATTCATATCTAGGGCATGATCTTCATAGTTGATTTTGTTGTATTACTCATGGAGACCTCCACCCCCGTGGAGCATCCTCTGATCATTCTGGGACGACCTTTTCTCACCTCTATGAGAGTCGTTATTAATTATGGATCTGGAAAGATTCGCTTTCATTCTACCAACACGAGCATTGTCTTGATCACTGCACCCACTATTGACAGGAGACCTGCATCTAACGAGAGTGTACCCGTGTTAGCCGACCCTAAGGACTATGACCTTGATGCTGATATTAGAGAGGTTTGCTTTACCATGGATGGTTCTGAGACCCAAGGACTTCTCCTTGGAAAGGAAGACTTGGAAAGCATAGACCTTGGAGTCCCCCCTTCCAGTGTGTGGTGATGTATTGCTGACATCCATGGAATATACACCATAGATACCTTAGTGCGGAGGGCAGACTTAGGAGAGACTTCCCATGCCAAACCTAACCACACTACTTCCATCGACCAGTCCGTGCCATTCCATTTTGCGATAGCTGAGGACCTTCATCAGGTCGATCATGATCGGTATGTGTCAACTGATGAACCTGATATTGACATGCACCTTGTGAGATCCATTCCTCAGCGATCACGCAAGAAGGTACACTTTCTACCTTCTTAATCATTGTATATTCATCTCTTTGTATATTCTCTTTTGTTTACCTCCTTCCATCTATCGTTTCGCTCATCCACCTCATTCTGTGTGTTTGCCTTGTTTAGGACGTACTTTTTCCTAAGTATAAGGGGTGGACGAGCTGAGTGTTCATTCTTCATTTTGTTTCATCACTTCTAGTGTTGCATATACTTAGGGCTCTTTTACCCTAAGTATAGGGGGAGTAATGCATACATTCACCCAACATATTTTTCCTTTTTATCGGTTTTTATTGATCCCCTCACCTGCCTCCTCTCATGTTGATTTGTTTATACTTAGGGATATCTTACCCTAAGTATAGGGGGAGACATCGAGTTGTGATTTGTTTATTCCCACCTTTGACCCTCCTTGCATGTAGATATAGCCTTCTATACTTAGGATTATTTCATACTAAGTATGGGGGGATAGTCGACTTCTCATTCATTACTTCATTCTTTCTTTAGTCATTGTGGTATAGACTGTTTTATACTTAGTATGAGTTATATCTTCTTTTTTTCTTTCTGATCTATGAGGACATAACTCAAGCTAAGTATAGGGGGTCGTATTTACATTGTATATACTTTATCCATAACACATATTTTCATATTTTTAAATAATATGGCTAATTAATTAGAATTAAAACACACAAAATTCCTTGTATGTACTGATTAATAAATCAGGTTCAAAATGTTCTGTAGAATGTTTTAAAAATGATAGGAAAATCATTTTGAAAAATCTTTTGAAAACTGAACCTAAAGTAGAAGAAATAAAATTCCAAAGATATTTAATGACCCTAAACCCCGAGATCTAGGCATCATGCTGATTGGGTTGACAAGGAATAAAGTAGGAGAAGATAATGGCTAACAAAGACAATAAAACCCTAATTCATAAATGTCAAATAATTCATTTTTAGGACTTATTTTATTCTTTATTATTTGTACTTCTAATCAACAAACTTTGTACACGAATATTGTAGATAAAAATAAATAGGATAATAAAAAAATATTTCAAGCAAAATTAATACAAATTGTACATTCTACACTCAAAATAAAAATCCAAAATCCAAACTTCCAAGACCTATATCTTCTCCATATGAATTCAGAATGCATCAAAATCACCTCTTATTGTATATAACTTTTTATTAAGTATTTAATGAATGTGGTTTCACTGAATTTGGAGTTAACATGCAAAAGTTAGGTTTTGGACACCTATGTACAATATACATGAATAAAATATGCATTCTATTTATTCTTTATATTTTCATTATTTTATATTTTTATAATTTTGTAAATATTATTTATAGTATATGTACATAATTAGAAAAAAAATAAAACCATAAAAATAGAATAAAATAAATAAAGATACAAAATACATAGATATGTTTCATATACTTATACCTATACAAATAATATCTATATTTATTTAAGTGTACAAATAACATCAGATAATTAAAATAAATATATTTAGGTTTATTAAAATTAGTTATAATTATATAAACTATGCACATAAATATTAAAATCTAAAATACAAAATAAAATACATATTATATATGTAAATATGCCTATATTTTTACCTATAAAAAGTAAAACAGGCTTTCAGAATCTTCCTGAAATTTGTAATAATAAATTAATCCCAATAAATAAATAAAAATCGAATTAAAATACTACATAAAAAACCCTTTTTATTTTATAGTTTTTATTTAGTTAATTCATTTATTCATTTATTATATTTTTTAAATCTGTTTTGTCTTCTTGCGGTCAGGTTGGACCAATGGGATGCCTTCTCCCGCTGACAAGTAGTCAACTCCTTTAACTCCAGGCATAGCCCTGTTAGACAGCTACACCCCCTTGCTTCTCGAATTTCTCCTCCATGATACAAGGCTCAAGGTTGTGTACCTCCTTCACAAGATTCGATCACTATTCATCTAGGATCCCCGTCGAGTCTTCACCTAGGGCTGAATGTTATCGATCCACCTGTAAACCCTATACGAAGTCTCCCCGTCACTCGCTTGTATATATCCTTCCTCTTCTCCATTTTTTGACATTTTTCCCTTTTTCTCTTCTTCTACCCCTCAACTTGTGCCCAAGGGCTCGAGCTCGGTGACAGTGAGCTTGCTCAGCCTTTTGCAGCGAGGAGGTCGGCGTGTAAGTGGCTCCCAACCTTCTCCAACGGTGCTCTGTCGTGAGGTCCATCTTCTTGGCTCTGGCCAGCTGAGGTACTCTTTTCTTTATTTCTAAATCACATGTAGTCGTAGGTTTTATTTCTTGCCTTTAGATTTAAGTTTGATTAACCCCTATAGCGTAGAATCCCGCCTTCGTAGTTCGTCGGAGCTCTGCTCCGGCAACCATTCCACCGTGATTATGTCATGTCTCAACCACCACTGATCCCCCAGATTCCTTCGGATCTAGTCCACCAAGGTCCCCTTCCACCTCTTCGTCGGACCTCCACCCTTCTACTCCATCCCCCTTATTTTCCATGCATATTTGGGTTGAGGCCATTTTTCCTTGACCTATGGTAATTTCTGTGCAAGTCTCGAGCTGAACAGGGCCCTACAAGGGCCAAATTAACCTTGTACCCTTGCTCCAGGTGCTCCAAGTTTCACTAGAGCTCCAGGCCTTGATTGTAGGGCCTCGGATCATTTTGAGGATCCCCACAGCTGCAAACCACCCTCAAGAGCATTTCCCCCATCTCAACAACTTGATCCATTGCCTGGAGATGAAGAATCGACCGAAGAAAGGAGCTCCAGGGCCAAGTTCTCCGTGAGCACTCCTTCATCCTCCGATCAAGGATAGACACCTAGGCAAGCAGCAGGCGTCAGATCAAGTGATCCTCCATCGTCGGATCTCCTCGGGAGATCTAATCTCAGTATTTGCAGACGAAGCATAACCGTGTAAGGAGAGTGTGACACATGTCAAGTCAATATCCTTAGCCACTCGATCTAGCACCTTTAGGGGGTAAATTTCACAAATATCCCCTATTTTGTTTCATATTCATTTTAGTCATGTAATTATTTAAAGTTGTTTAAAACTTTTTGTACAAATACATAGTGAACCCCTGAGCTATTCGCATATTTCATTTCGGTCCTTACTAGCTAATCCAATGTGGTCCCCTACTAAGCTGAGAATTTTGCGATTAGGCCCTCATAGCTTTTTGTAATTATTGCTTGGTATTAAAATTTTTAAATATTAGTTGTAAACTTTTGGGTATTTTGCATTGTAACTCCTGAATTTTATTTTGATTGAAAATGTACCCTTGCTAGTTCAATTAGCTTTTGTGTTTGATTTCTTTTTTCAAAAAATATCATCCATGCTCCAAAAATTATGAAAAATAGTTGAATGTGCATGCTTGTCTGATCTTGCTTGTCATAATTTTAATTTTGCATTTTAGGCATATTTCCTATTTAATAAGAATCAAAATTGCACGGTTTATTTCTCGTTTACTTAAAAATCCAAAAAAATGTCAAATATCATTTAAAAATTCCAAAAGAATTAGTGTATGTTTATTATTGTTTTTTATACATCCAGAACAAAAATCTATAAAAATACAAAAAGAAAATAACTAAAAATAAAAAGCTCCAAAATCCTTATAAAATTATAAAAAATCTTGTAAAGATTAAAAAATATTTATTTCTATCTCTGAATTTTATTTATATTATATATTAAAAATAGTTTTGGAAAATTTTGACTCTATTTAGTATTTTTAAATGTCCAAAACATTTGACCCATTTATTCAATCACTATTTTTAATTTTTTTAGATTTTAAAAATCCAAAAAAATAACAAAAACTCCCTGAAAATTACAAAAATATTAAAAAAGATAAAAATTTTATTATGCATTTTTTTATGTTTAGATACATTTATAATTATAATACACTATCTAGTATTATATATCTATATATTTGTATATATATATATATATATATTTATGTTAAAAAGAAAAGGAATTTTAATATCAAAAAATATGAAAAGAAAATAAAAAATATATAAAATTTATAATTACAAAATTATTTAAAAAATCAAAAATCAAAAATCCACAAAAACATTAATTAATTCATTGATTATCTGAGTGATAATTTCACATATATACCTTTATTCAATATTCATTATTTATTTATATTTAATAATTCCCTGCTACACCGACTTGTCTCCATGTGTTCGACCCCTACCTACTTGTCCACTATACACATTCATCATAGGGTATAATAAATTTTGATTCACACTTGATTTCATTGCTCGATGCTTATATTGTGTGGGTTGATTATTTCTTTAGTCACTGGTCTTGTATTCGATCACACAACGACCGCTAATTGTGTGAGATTAGCATACCAACCTCAATTCTGCGACTAAACATTGCCTCTATTTTTATTTGTTTTGTGTGATTGAGCCCTTAGTCTAGGACTTGTTAGATCAGTTAAGCTAGGTCCACAACCTTAATTATTTCATGTGCCTATAGTTCCCTGATATATTTGGGCTTAGATCAAATCAAACTTGTGCTTCACGATAGTAGTAATTCCTATATTTGGGTGATTTCTTCAATGCATACATATAGGATAGTTACAATTCCTATTTAATTTCCCACATGGAGAGAGTTGGGAAGCATGGTGAGCCTTCTGATTGAGTATTCATCATATTTTGCTAACTTGCATTGCTCTCCCAAATTCTCTCTCTTCTTTTGATCACCTAGGATACTAAAGGAATTGAAAAATTCGTTAGACATTTTCTTTTTCAAAAAGACCAGAAAAAAGTGATAACCAATAAAATTGGGATTGGTAATTGAACTTGACCCTAAAATGAAACATAACGACAAATATTATTGTTTTGGGGAGAGTAACCCCCAAATTGCCGCAGGTACACTCCTGATCGAGTAAGGCATGTACCAAAAAAAATAGATCCCCTACCTTGGACTTGTGTCCTAATAGCTTGGGTCAGCTCTTGAACCCTAATATTACTACAAGCACTTGCCCCTAACATTAGGAGTGGTTCAGTCTTCTAGTAGGTGTGGTACGCCGACTAGAATAGAACACTCTAGGAGACTGCACATGTGAGCTTGTAAATAATTGTATTATCACATAACTCTAAAACAGAAAAGATAAAAGATCGAAACTTCACGGTCTTCACAGTGGTGAGTTGGTTAATTGAGGGGTTTGATTTGTGTTTGTTTCGGGTGTGTTTGACAATCCTGCACATTTGGACCTTTTTTGTCCATATCTGGACTTGACCTTTATGATCTCCTTGATTCCCACCTCTTGTATCAGAGATGGCAGATTGGAGCAATTTTTTATCCAGATTTCGTGGATCCCTTCATTTCCACTCTAGTCGATGCACCATTTTTCATGAGGACTCTCTTTTAGATATTTATTCTTTAACATATCCACCAATAAACCCACCTATCGAGATGGACCCTCCTCTCGAATGACCACACAGGCAGCCTACACACTTTGACTTTCCATACCAATTAGGGCGGTCTGTAGAGGTAATTGACAAAGATTATAGGGTCTGTCAAGGGCAAGTTTACAGGGTCGAGGGAAGAATTACGATGTTTCAAAGGTCATAGAGGAAATTTCAAAGATTATAGGGTCTGTCCGGTAAAAAATCCCTTTATAAAATTATTTGCAAAATAAGTTTTCAAAATATTTGATAGATGTTTGAAAAAACGTTACAAATTATTTTGAAAATCATGTAAATAATATCCTCATAAAATTCTTCAAATAAAACATGTATACACATGTATAAAATCCTTGTTAAACATGTATAAAAACCTGTAAATACTATGTTTAAAACTTTTTTTCCCAATATGTATAAAATCTTTTCTAAATTCCATGGGAATGCATTTAATTCACTAACTCCTTGGTTTTTCAAAACTTCTATAAAAATTTGTAAAATTCCAAAAACTCTAAAAATTTGCAAAATGTTTTCAAAATTCCCTAAAAAATTGCAAAACTTTTTGAAATTTTCATAAAAAGTTCAAAATCAGGAAATTGTATGACAAAGATATTTTCTACATTGCATAAGCATTTTTCTGAATGATTTTGACATTAAACAAGTCTAAGTGGAATCTGAATATTGGAACTTGGTCCAGACCTTAATTCAAGGAATATGATAAGAACCTTATAGGAACTGGAAATAAAACTTTTCATGCCATAAGACATGATTCTTTGAGTCCACAAGATTTTGTTCACATTTCATCTAGATTAGACAAAGTAGATATTTCGAAGCGCACACACAACTCTTGTTGATAATGACCTAACTTAAACACCGCATCTTACACTTAGCTCAACTCTGAGGAGGTGGTGAGGCCAGGATTATTTAGCTTGAGGATGCACATGTGTGGAAACATCATAGTCATCATAGGTGGCTAATGCCCCGTAACTGGTCTAGTGGCATGGATGTCTAAAGACATGACATTGTGAGTTACTATAAAACATCAAAAGAGGAATAATCTACTAGCTCAAGAGGAAAAATCCCTTATGTAAATGTTGTTGGATATAGTATTAAAATGTGCAAAATCAAAAACTCCAAAAAGAATAGACAAGCAAAAGTTAAAGAAAAATTCAATCCCGTCGAAGTATAAATGAAATAAGCACGACAAAATGCTCCAAATCAATTATCTCAAGGTTGCCTGTAGCAGGAGACTTAGCTACATTGGTCAAGCTTCATAAGATATGTGACTACATTGGTCGCAATCCATTCTTCTCTCTACCACCACCACCCCCTTTCTTGAGACGATTGCACTTGAACTTAGAAGGGAATACCCCAGTCCTAGAGAAAAGAGTAGTTAGATTGGGGAATTAGGCATATCTCTTTAGTGGAGACTGTTGTTGGACATGCGAGCCCATGACAATCCATTATGCAATAAATATTATTGCAAATATCATTCCTTGATCTGCAATGAAGAATAACTAATTTGCATAATAGGTCCCTTAGTAAAATTAGCGTTATGTACCATGGCCATATTAATGACCATACATATGTTGATTCAATTGTTGAATCATAGAGGCCGGTGCTTGGATGAATATCTAAAGAGTTAGATTGATGACTCATCAAGCACCGTCAAGTGATTGTTACGAGAGGATCTCCAGCCTGAGAAGGAGATGGCAATCCTTTCTCAAAAGGTTGATATCTAACTGACCTGTAGATGCAGGTCCTCTGTAAAGGAATAGAGACTCGGAGGTATTAGATAAGTTAGGTCAAAGCATTGACTTAATGAGATAAAGATAACTAAAGACCTATGTCGTATGTTGTAACGATATAGGCACGCATCCTCCGACCGGAGATAGTTGTGTTATTATATGTCTGAGTATATACTTTTGGCAGACCAATAGGTTGATGAGCTAATCAAGGTCTACACACCGGCGCGCTGGTGTACATACACGAGCATATGAGTAATACCATCTCTCAAAGGGATTATATAGGTTCATTTACTGAACCGGAAGAAATGAGCTCACCCATGAGATATTTGGCTCGAATTTCATGCATGGTCGTCTCTCTTTGAAAGCTTGACTGAATTTGTAGGTTTGATATATGCTTTTGGAAAGTATATGATCAACAATTGGGTATGTTATATGCTTTTGGAAAGTATATGATCGGTACCAACTCCCAATAGTCAAATGAGAAACTTAATGATAAAACCCTGAACAAGACATTCTAAAAGAGATCTAAAACTTCATGTTTACTCTGGATCTTCCAGTATGCAAGATGTATAGGTATTAGGAATACCCGAGGGTGATGAGATCATAAACAATTGTATAACCATGACGCTTCCATTCCGAGGGAGTAATGAAACGGTTCTGGATTTTGGTGACCCCTCTCAGTATAAAAGTGATCTGATCTTGGTCCAAATATTAGGCATTGATCTGAATGTCATTCAAATGTAATGAGAAGATTGGATTTACGGTCTTGATTTAATCGAGCATCTATGAGAGGTCCACAAGATCTGAATTTGAGATGTGATCTCAATATCCAAGTCACTATACGTGGAACAATACAATCACCCAGTCCTTATCTCCAAGTATCCGTGGAAAAAGCGCATTGTTCTTGAAAGAGTTCAAGAATAATTTCATTGTTGATAATGTATCTGAGCATTGAGAAATGGATAATTTAATATGATTTAGTTATCATGAATAATATGAGTTTGATTCATATTATTTGGCCATATAAAGAGACTTATCTATGATAATTAAATGTTGCCTCCCTTATTATCTACTTATTATAATTGAAATTAAAATGAATTAATTTTTATCTTGACAAAGGGATATAATTAATTTATTTTAATTAAATTTATTGTTGCAAATGTGTTGGAACAAATCATGGTCATTGATTAAGAACCTCTTAATCTAAATCGTTGAATTAAGAGGACGTATGGATTGAGATCCATATATATCTAACTAGTATAAAAGGAAGGGTAGCCCTTGCCTTTTAGACTACACACACAATTCAAGGAGGAATTAAATTCTCTCTCCATCTCTCTCTATCTACACACCCATCTCTCTCTCTCTTGTTGTGGTCGTCCACTATGGAGCCTTAGAGAGAGTCGCCATCACCACAGCATCGTCGTTATGATGTCGGATTGTTTGTTTGTGGACTACACACACAATTCAAGGAGGAATTAAATTCTCTCTCCATCTCTCTCTATCTGCACACCCATCTCTCTCTCTCTCGTTGTGGTCGTCCACTATGGAGCCTTAGAGAGAGTCGCCATGACCACAACATCGTCGTTATGCTGCCGGATTGTTTGCTTGTGGATCTATGTCTCCTCCGCTACGGCTCGCTCGTGAAGAAGATGTTGGATATCATGTGACGAGATCAGAAGATTCGCCATTTGGATTATCACATGGATTGCGAGGACTACATGTCTCATCAACACGATCGCAAGCATCTCCTCCTTTGGATCGGACTTGAGAGAGGAGGTCTCTTTGTTTAGAGACTCGATCCCAACAACGCTGCAAGATGTAAACATAATGCTTGTTTGTGGTTTAGATATAACGATCCTAGAAGTGTTCTTGGATCATGTGGTTTCATCGTTTAAAATTTTTTTAAATTCCATTGCCTCGAGCGACTAGTCGATCCCGATCGCATACGATGCGATGCCCACTCTTCCATGATGCACTTAAGTATTTTTCTATATCCCTCAAGTGGTATCAAAGCCCCAGGTTGGAAGTTTTAGATATGACCCATAGACCTAAGATGACTTGCGCATTTTTTGTTGTGTTATGTTTCATTGCATTTAATTCACGCAACATATTTAGTGCATGTTTTTGCCCTGTTAAGTGTTTAAAATCGTGTTATCACATGTATAATGTTCCCCATTAAATAATGAAATCATGTGATTTGAGTTTGCGTGATTTGGAATTCAATTTCTCAAGTTATGACCATTTTAATGAACATGTATCCACTGTTTTGGGGATGACAAATCTTGACGTAATTAAAGAGTTACTTATGGCTTTTAAATGCCTAGAAATGCATAAATATACTTCAGTTTTGTTGTAAATCAAAATAGAAAACCATAGAAAATTATTTTTCTTGATTTAGATATAAATTAATTGAGATATGCTAATTTTATTAAGTAGATGTCACTGCTGAAAATTAGTTTCCCAATCATGAACCTTGTGATTGTCATTCAATTAAATTAATGAAAATTAATGGTTAATTTTATTAAATAATTATTGATGATCATTTTTGAAATATTTAAAGATGATTATTATTTCCTTGAATGACATTGACCATAACCAACTTGATTAGATATGATCTAGATCACAATTGGTTACAACCATTCTAACAAACAAAGTTGCTTGAATAGGATTAGTGATTTGTTTAGCAAATCTCCTTATAATATTAATCAATTTTTTTGATAAATATTATATGGTATAACTTCAGTTGAAAGACTGATTATCATCTCAAGTACAAAGTGATCAATTGACATTATCATGACCCGAGGCGGATATGGTGTCTAGTTGGGGAGCGTTGGGGTAGCAAGTTGATGTGTAAGTGGTTTGTCCCACTCCCATTGGAATTGGCAGTGACAGCGGGTAAGGAAAGGATTATGTTTGAAGGGATCATAATGTCTTTTTTATCTATTGATATTCGAATAATACGTATTTGAGATAATACCATATTTTAAATAACAATAGAGAATGTTTGTTGGATATTAATTGCATCATTAATTTAATATGATTAGATTAGTTGGAATCCACTTAAAATTAAAATACCCTATTATGAATAGAGTTGTTAGTTTCCTTGGATGAATTAATTATGTGAATATAATTCTTAATAATTAATTAGAATTTAAACATGATATGGAGGATCACATAAGTGACATCCATGGTCTCCAGTCAAGGTGAAGGGTTCTGTCGCTAGGGATTGTATGCAGGAGATGCCTATCCGAAGTGACAACTCCTGCATACAAGAGCATCTGGATCGGGCTCTTTGCTTCTCGAAAGAGTACGGTCCTATGCTTAGTGACCCCAATATCAGGTCCTCGTATTATTGGGGTGATATTGGATTGCGCATAGCGAGTTCTAATCACGTTGACGGTTGGTTCAATTAATGATGGGTCACCATCACCTTAGGGGTGGTTGGCCTGGGTGTTAAAGACCGAATTGGGAATACAAATTGGAATTGCAAGGAGGTATGTGTTCCCGCTCCTTTTTATCCGAGTTACAGGTTCTCATATTATTGGGATGTAACAAAGATAAGAAAGGAGATCCCATATCTTGCTTGAAATATAATGGTAAGTATATCACTTACATTGAAAGTGATAAAGGAAATGAACTTTCAGTGTTGACAAGGCAAGACAACTTTGATATAAAAAATCCTAAACTAAAGTAAAATATATATTTATGCAAATTTCTTATTTCAGATAATCCTCATTAAACCCAATCGATACTATACTCAATAACAACAAGTAAACATCATGGATTGAATCCATGATCAAGATATTGTACTTGCAGATGGACACGTAACGTAGTGGTTGCAATGTGCAGGTTTCCTCATAATAATGAGGAATGACAATTACATAAACAATAGGACAACAACCTAGGGTTTGTGTGTCTCTATAGTCTTGATCTCCCATCAAATGTACTTTGGACGTGACATGTGGATGATGATCGTAATTGTCAAATAATCCTTATAAATTATAAGATGTTTCTAGCGTACATTTGTGATCTCGACATTTAATCACGAATGGCATGGTTCACTCATCATGCATATCGGTGGCTCTATAAGAGATGTTGTATTCAAAATGTTTGAGTACCTACCTAAACCAAAGTCTTTTAAAGTTTAGATAGATGTAAGTACAATGAGTGTTATCAATCTACTATCTATACTCAAGTCATTCATGAAGCTTCATAATATTCATATTGTATGAATTGAATGAAGCATGTATAAAAGTTGAAATACTCTTATATTGAAATCTTCTGGATTCAACATAAGAGATCATTTGTCTTAAGTAATGGTTGATTATAGATGAAGGGAGCGTAGTGGAAGCATGGGTCAGACCCAAGTAAGAAGGAAAGTCAAAGAGTTGATTGTACTTCTGTGACTTCCATATGACATCTAAAGAGTTGGATGAATGCCAATAATGCAACAAGTTGATGTGTTGATAGTATGATTGTTTAGTATATCTAGAATCCTTAGAGAGGGACTCGGATAGTGCATCGGAATAATCTACAATCTACATATAATCATTGAAATTGACTTTTTTATAAGATAAGATCAAAGTATAATAATTGTATCTCATTCGTCTAATAACACTTGAAATTGGTTGCATATATTTTTTAGAAGACTATAAAATTTTGATCTTAAAGCTTAATAGTCATCCACATGGATATTGATGCAATTATTGCAACAATCTCTATTGGATGGATAGACTTCATGTTTTCAGCGGGAGAGCCCTTAGTCTTAGAGAATATCTCTATGACATAGATATCAAAATGCATTCATTGTTTATTTCTAAATGTTGGAAATGAACATATATTCTGGAATAGAACTATCATATAGAATTATTATGGATAATATTTCAGATAGTAATCTAACATCTAGTGGACTCTACTAAATTAGAAAATAAATGAATGGTTCATTAATATTTCTAATACTGAAAATTAAACCTTACAAGATCAATAGGAGGATGAAGATCATTTGACAATGATATGGCATCAAGCCTTGGACATATGTCTGTTGATGAGATCAATAGACTAGTAAGAGATAAAACTTTGGATTGTCTGAAATTTCAAATATTGCATACGTGTGAATATTGTATTCAAAGTAGAATTGTCCAATATACCCTTCTCTGGGAATGGTGTAAGATGAAAAGGTATTAAAGATCTCATACATATTGATGTCTGTGGATCATATATATCATAATAAACATTGAAGATATATGATATCATTTGATAATTATTTGTGATATGAGACTTCTTCTCTTCACCTTACAAACCTTAGAAATGTTCAAAGATTTCACAATTTTGGTTTAGAACCAAAGTTTTAAGGAAGATGCAAGAATTTGATCTAATCAAGGTAGCAAGTACCTATTAGATTAATTCAATGAATGCCTTATAGAGAAAGGAATATCATTCCTATCTCACTCCTCCCGATACACCTAAACTTAATAAAGTTGTAGGGAGATACAATTCATCATGTGTGATATGATTTGATCAATGATGAATCTTAGCATAATTACCTCTTAGTTTCCAGGTATATATGTATTAGAGACTACAATATATATCCTTAATAAGATTCCATGTAAATCTAAACCTGAACATCCTCGTAAACTATGGTTTAGAACCTAGCATGGTGTTGGACACTTAGGGATGTAGGGTTGCTTGATTCATAACATTGTCATGGATGCAAGTAAGTTGGAATCTAGCACAAAATGTGTTGCTTTATTAGGAAAAATAAAGGATGGTATTGGCTACCTACTTTATGACCTTGAGATTCTTAAAAGATTTCATATCTGAGAATGTGGTTCTTAGAGGATGACTCTCTTGAGAATCAAGATGAAAATGAAATGAAGGAATACATTTAATATTGAGAAGATAATGAGGCTCCTAGAATCGGAAACTAAAAGGACAACTAAAGATGAAACACTCATACCTCTTCAAATGAGTTTGAGCATGGATTCCATGTGTCAATTAAGTCTGGCAATGATCATACTTCATGTGATGAAGCTTCTGAAGATCGTGACATGGAAAGATGGATGTTAGCAATAAAGTCTAAAGTAGGCTTCATATACAAGTATTGTATATGGACCCTCGAGGATCCACCTATAAGGGTAAGACCCGCTAGGTATAAATGGATCTCCAAACCTGATGAGTATGTAGCGACCTTCAAAGCACGGCTCGTATCCTCAAGATACACACCGAAGAGAAGACATCTCTTGCGATGAGACTTGCTCTTCAATGACCATGCTTAAGCCCATCAGATTATTGCTAACTATAGCTACACAACTTGACTTTGACATCTTCAAGATGTGAGTCAAGATTGCATTCCTCTGTGAATACCTCCTCGATGATATTCACATGAAGTAGCCCCGGGGCTTAGTGGTTGAGGAAAGCAAGGTGTGCAAGCTGAAGAACTCCATCTATGGATTCAAATAGGCTTCTTGTAAATGGAACATTAGGTTTGATGAAATTATAAATGTTATGATTTCAGATAGAATCTTGATGAACCATGTAAACTTAGTGGGAGTGCCATTGTATTCATCGCGCTAAATGTAGATGATATCCTAATCATTTGGAGAAATATAAGGATAATAATAAGTGTTTCACAGATTGGCTATTCCATACCTTGAGACATGATCTCAAGGATACATCTTATATCTTAGTTTTGAAGTTGTTCAGAAGCAAATAGAACAGGGTATTGGGACCGTCACATTAGTGTTACACCTTGGACATGTTTTTTGGGAAAAATCTCAATAAAGGCTTCCTTCCATTAAGATAAGGTACTGACCTATCTAAAGGGATAGCACCTCAAAGAGTCGAGGAAGTGAATGCTAAAACTGCTTGCCCTTATGCATCAGTTATGAGAAGCCGGGTGTATATTAGATGTATACAAAAGTCAGATGTTTGTCATGCATTGGGAGTAGTAAATTGTTGCTAATCCTACTATGGAGATAAATACACTTAGTTGCAGTAATAACAATATCTTCAAAGATGACAAGATTTTGTGAGATAGTGATATCAAAGTCTTATCTTCAAGAACTTAAGACTTTTATAGATAGTGATCTAAAAAGTCCTAACTGCAGATACCTTAGGAGATAGAGATCTTGAGGAATAAGGGTATTCTGATTAGGATAATGGAAATATTTGTTATACAAATTTTTGAGCTGTAGTGTCAAGGACGCTATAACTGACAATATTGAGTATTGGTTGCATAAGATGCAACATTCGCATTGGATGTGAGCGCAGTTACTAGGAGATATGCAAGTGGCGTAAAAGGACTTGGTGTAGTCTCTTGGGAACAGAGAGAATGATCAGCTTACCAAGCTATTTTTCCAAACAGCCTATGATTGTCACAAGAGTGCGGATTTAAAGATTAGCCCATTAATGGCTCTTTGGGCTAGTGGGAGATTGTTGGACATGCGACACCACGGCGAGCCATTATGCAATAAATATTATTGCAAATATCATTCCCTGATCGAAATGAAGAATAACTAATTTGCATAATAGGTCCCTTTTACAATTAGGGTTATGTACCATGGCCATCTTAATGATCTACATCTGTTGATTCAATTGTTGAATCATAGAGGTTGGTGCTTGGATGAATATCTAAAGAGTTAGATTGAGGACTCATAAAGCACCGTCAAATGATTGTTAAGAGAGGATCTCTATCGTGAAAAGGAGATGGCAATCCTTTCTCTAAAGGTTGATATCTAACCGACCTCTTGATGTAGGTCCTCTACATAAGAATAGAGATTCAGATGCGTTAGATAAGTTAGGTCAAAGAGTTGACTTAACGAGATCGAGATAACCAAAGACTTATGTCGTATGTTGTCACGATAGAAGCACTCATCCTCTGACCGAAGACAGATGTGTTACTATATGTCTAAGTATGTACATTTAGCAGACCAATAGGTTGATGACCTAGTCAAGTTCTATACACCGGCGCGCTGGTGTGCATACAAGGGAATATGAGTAATACGATCTCTCAAAGGGATCATACAGGTTCATTTACTGAATCGGAAGAAATGAGCTCACCCATGAGATATTGGGATCGATGATCGTGCATGTTCATCTCTCTTTGGAAGCTTGACTGAATTTATAGGTTTGATATATGCTTTTGAAAAGTATATGATCAACACTTGGGTATGTTATTTGTTTTTGGAAAGTATATGATCGGTACCAACTCCCAATAGTCAAATGATAAACTTAACGGTAAAATCCTGAAGGAGACAATCTAAAAGAGATCTAAAACTTCAAGTTTACTCTGGGTCTTCCAGTATGCAGTTTGTATAGGTATTCCGAATACCTGAGGGTGATGTGATCATAAATGATTGTATAACGATGATGCTTTTATTTCTAGGGAGTGATGAAATGCATCTGGATTTTAGTGATGCCTCTCAGTAGAGAAGTGATCAGATCTTGGTCCAAATGTTGGACATTGATCTGAATGTGATTCAAATACAATGAGAACATTATGTTTGCGGTCTTGATTTAATCAAGCATCTATGTAAGGTCTGTAAGATCTGGATTTGAGATGTGATCTCAATATCCATGTCACTATACGTGGAACAATATAATCGCCATGTCCGTATCTCCAAGTATCAGTAGAGAAAGCACATTGTTCTTGAAAGAGTTCAAGAATAATTTCATTATTGATAATGTATCCGAGCATTGAGAAATGGATAATTAAATATGATTTAATTATCATGTATAAATTTGATCCATATTATTTGGCCATATAAAGAGAGTTATCTAAGATAGAAAAATGTGATTTAATTATCAGAGATGTGAATAATGTGAATGTGATTCATGTTATTTGGGGACATGAAAATAGAGATCCAAGATGATTAAATATGATTTAATTATCAAGGATATGATTAATATGGATATCATGATCCACAAAAAATAATGGATATTATAAATATGATTTATAATATGATGGAGAGATCTAATTTTAAATAGAATTTACAAATTATATGTTGTTGTGAATGGGATTCACAATAAACAATTAATCTTAAATCTAATTTACATATTATGTTGAATATATGAATATGATTCATATTTATCAATGGCATGATTGATGTTTTCACCAATTTAGTTTGAAATTATTTTTTGGAATATAAATGCAATAATATTTGTTGCATTTTATCATATACAATAAATATATATTAAGAAGGAAAAACCACCATCCACCTTGACCAAGTCAAAGGGGGGACACCCATGCTCTTTTTAGGGTGGTGGTTGCCTCTCTTATTATCAACTTATTATAAATGAAATTAAAATGAATTAATTTTTATATTGATAAAAGGATGTAATTAATTTATTTTAATTAAATTTATTATTGCAAATTTGTAGGAACAAATCATGGCCTTTGATTAATAACCTCTTAATCTAAATCGTTGAAGTAAGAAGACGCATGGATCAAGATCCATATACATCCAACTAGTATAAAAGGAAGGGTAGCCCTTGCCTTAATAACGTGAAGAAGATTGCACGAGCGACACCGTATTGAGTTTTCCGTACTCTCACCAGAGAGCGTAAATAAATATTCTATAGTTTCCTAGAGGTATTAGAGAAAAGTGCATTTTGCTTTATGGGGACTTGGTTTATCTCAGAAAGCTGACATCTCTAAGGTGCGTCGAGAGATTTGCTGCAAGACGAGCCTTACGTCTTTCTCTTTGTCAATGATTATGTTGGTCGTCAATCAGCTTCGTGAGTTAGCGATCTAGGGAATCGAACCCGTTTAGGATGTGCAGAAGCTTTCTGAGGGGATGGGAAGAACTATATAGCCAACTTGAGTCTTTCCCTGCATCAGTAAATAGACAGTTGACTGAGTGATCTAACTTGGTGAGCTACCATAATGGTAATAGAACCTAACATAGCCAGGTTATGAGATAATTGAGCATGCCATGATGCGAAAACGATGACGAACCATCGGATCGCATTTGCTCATTGGGATTGAAGAGGGATGGGGAATCAGACTAGGCTAGCGAAAGCAGTTCCGCGATGACACACTCAATCAGCGAAGGAAGAACACGTAACTAAAGCGCTCCAACCAAAGGGACGCTAAGCTAGACTACACACATAATTCCAAGAGGAATTAAACTCTCTCCATCTCTCTCTCTACACACCAAGTCTCTCTCTCATTGTGGCCGTCCAACATGGATCCATAGAGAGAGTCGCCATCGTCGTAGCATCGTCGTTATGCTGCTAGATTATTTTCTCATGGACCACCATCTCCTTCTGTGCGCCTCACTTGTGAAGAAGGCATTGGATCTCGTGTAACGAGATAAGGAGATTCGCCGCTTGGATCATAAACTTGAATTGCGAGGAGTGCGCGTCTCATCAACGCGCTCACAAGCGTCTCCTCCATTGGATCGGACTTGAGACGGGAGGTCTCTTCATTTAGATACTCGATCGCAACCATGCTGCAAGAGGTAAATCTAATACTTGTTTGTCTTTTAGAAGAAACGATCCGAGAAGTGTCATCGTTTAAAAAAAATTTAGAATCCGCTGCCTCGAGCGGCTAGTGCGACTAGTCGCTCTCGATCGCATATGATGCGATCCTTACGCTTCCGCGATGCGCTTAAGGATTTTTCTATATCCTTTAACTGATCCTCGAGATTAATGCAGAGAAGAGCTACAAACACTTTCACTATACAAGTAAGACTCATAGTCATAAGGGTTTGTATATGAATAGACTTATTTTGACAAGGCTATTGAGGCGACCTAAATAGAGACATGTGAAACTTGATGACTGTTAAGTTGTAGATCCTATTTCCAATAAGGTTTTGAATAAACTTTCAATCCAAAGGTCTTAATTGAGCTCCAAAATTTTATTTTGGACAGACATGTTTAAAAAGTCATAATCATTCTACCTTTCTTTATTTTTTCTTTTCTTATTTTCTCTTTTGCATCATTTATTCTTCTAATAAGTGTTTGCAACTCTCCTCACCCCCATAGAACTCACAAAGCAATGATTGGAGAACTCATCTTCTGAGGATCAAGATTATAAAATTTTAGTCATTGGTTTTTTTCCAGAGAACCATGGAGGATTTCGCTTAGAAATCCTAGAAATTTCAAATGGTTTGGGCAAGTTAGTATTTTGGGTGAATAACTTACCTTCTTTTGTTGTTATCAAAACATTGTCTCAAAATTTTTTTTATTTTTGTGATACAAACTATTATATAGATTTATCTCGTGTAATAACGTTTTTTCGCTATTTTAGATGAATGAATTTTTTATCTTTTAGAAAATGTTGTTTCTCATGTATCTCAATGTCGTTTCGTATCTACATCAAAATTTAAAAATATCATGAGATGTTGACATTTATTGCAGCAATATACATTTACTCAGGTCTAAACTTTGGTTTTAGTATGGAAGATATACAATTTTTTTCCTTTTTTACTAACAATATACATCTTTTTCACTTTATAAATCTAATAATTCTATCGAAATTTTTCCTACATGGTTTTGAATATCAATGATTTTGATTGATAAAAGGGATAGTCCTTTATATGCTCATATAGCTTCTTTATCTATACTTTTTTTGAGTTATGACTTCAACTAATTTTCTATAATTCTTATCCATCAAGATTTTTTATTTTATTGATCTATTTGTCATCACTAAATATTTTTCGGATGCTCACCTTGATTTTCTAGTTCTTCGTTGTTAGATAAGATAAAATTCTTACAGGTACTTAGAAATCGCACTTCTATTATTACTTACCAAAAAATATATAGTTTATTCATGGATGGAGCCATATAACTTGATTTTAATTATGCAATCAACAAAATATTTGGAACATGCACTGTCCATATCAACTTTTAGAAGCAGTTGGCAATCTCATGAAGTACAACCTCCCGCTCCTCCATATAAGTAACTAGGTCCCCTGTCTTTCCCACCATCAATGATATCCCCTAATCCATAACATGCAGGATGATCATGAGATTTCCAAATAAATAGTTTTGGTGCAATCATAAATGATCGATCTTGTTCAATTAATAGAATATCTTCAATTGCTGCACATTTTTCAAAGCCTGCTTTTGGACGATTGCCGTTACCCATCTTTGGACTGGGAATGTTTTTAGGGCTAGAAGTAAGACCTGCAGTATCTACCTCAGCACATGAAGTTGCCAGAGTCGAAAATAATCCATCACGCCAGTATCCAATAATCTTGAAATCATCATCAATCATTAACCACCAGACATTTGTTTTGGGGTCCTATGATAATATGTCATTAATAACTGTTAGAAAGCAAATTATTTATGGTATAATTCAATAAAATTTGGGCTAATTTTGCAATAAATGGAAGTTTACAAGTCAAATCTATGCTTAAATGGAAAAAATATGTTGTGAGTCTCATTGCAATATTTAAAAAAGAATCCAATTCACATTGTTTCGAAAAATAACCATTAGGTACACACTCACCAATGCCAATATAATACGGAAGGAGATTTGTTCTTGAGTAAATAACATTTCTATAATCTTGCAATCACATTTAATGCATTCATGTCTAAAAGGTCATAATGTTTTCTTCAATTTCCATTTACATTTCAGTTTAATTGTTATATTATCGTTTCCTTTAAAAGAAACGTTAATTTTTATCTTGTTAATATTACATGTGGTATTTATTTATTTTTATTTACCATCTTCTTTTCTCATTTTACTCTTCTCCTAACCTTTACCACTACATGAGCATAAAATTAACAAGGACCACCATTACTTCATTAGTCCAAACATATTCCACTTTTAAAACTTCATCATTGAGGACCTTCCCTATAAGTTCCCGCAATGCCTCATCATCAATCCTTGCGCCATTATCTTCAACAAAAAAACTTCAACAAAATAACTCCAAACAATAAACCTTTTATTTGTCAAACTTAATACCTCTCAACAAACCCATATCCTACTCTACCCATTCGTTCTTCAAACAATATAAAAGAGAGAATGGCATATTAAAACAATCATGTATAACATATCATATGCAACCACCACAACCATGTCATCTTTCTCTTCTTATCTACAACCAAAGTCAAATTTCCATGATCCCATCCACATGTTCCTCATTTTCCATCTCCTTCTATGTCTTACAATAACTTTTTCTTCCTTGTTGGACTATAACAGCTATAATTGTTTCTAGGCATTATGTGGACTTCTACAACCCCATGGTTGATGAATCTATGATTCATCATTTAAAAACAAAAAATTACTTTATTCCCAATTGAGTAATTGCATTTAGCCCTTTGTATTGCATTATTATCATTCATACATATGTAAATAAGATCCATATTTTAACATTCATAATTGCATGAATAAGAAGCCAAAAATTCTGTGTTCATTAATCAAATATATATTAACATAACTTTCCACATTTTTTTATTTTACACTAACTCTAAATCAAATAAAATCAACTCCATTAATGTATATAATACTAACATTAAAAAGAAAAAATATCAGAAATACTAACTTCTTTTTAAACTGGATTTTGGAGCTTTTTTATTTTTATGAATTTTCTTTTTCTATATTTATGTTTTTTGGTTTTGGAGTTAGAAAATAAATAGACAAACATAGTAATTATTTTTTGGAATTTTCAAAAAGGTTTTCTATTTTTTGGCATTTTATACTCTAAACAGGGAATATTTAAGTTATTTATGATTTTTATAAAATAGTAAAAATGCTTATACAAAAATGTGGTGTGAATCTATGACATATCCGACATCTAATCCTATTTTTGAGGATTTTTAGAGCATAATTAATAATTCTGATAGATAAGAGATACAAAAAGAAACTACAACCTGATAAGGGTAGATATGTAATTACAATAAAGTACATGGGCCAAGTTGCAAAATATCTAAAATTTTATAATTGCTAGGAATGTTTAGGGACTTAATACAATACAAGACCTACGAGGGCTTGCCTGCAAAATAGCCAAGCCCATGTGCACGGGTACGTGAGCTTCATTGGTAAGGGCTCGGTTGCAAATAATAAAAAGCTTAGGGGCTTTCTTGCAAATCTTGTAAAAATAATAGAATGATCGATGAATGTTTATAAACTATATAATAAATACAAAAAGGTGCTGGGTGTAAAAGGTAAATACCCAATACGCACGAAGATAGATGGAAAGATGAACTCCACTTAGACATGTGTCCGCTCCTAATAAAATGATGACGCTTCGTCGATGACGGCCCATATTAGATCCTAGTGGGGATCGAACGGCTACTCGAGGGCTCGGTCCACGGGTGGCAGAACATCTGGAAGAACATGGCCTAATCCAATGGTGAAGCAAGGTTGTGGATGAACTGGGAAGAAGCCTCGCGTGAGCGAGCATCTTCCGGTTGGATCTTCCTCCAACGATGCTCTTTAAAGCTCCAAAATGCCCTGAGCGCTCCCTGGAAGGTTCCTCGAATGGCCGGCAGCTTCAAAAGGGTGTGAGGGTTGCTGGTGCACCGTCACGAGGTGGAAGAAAGTTAACCGCTCAGGTATTTCTTATGAACACGTCTAGTTTTGTATAGGGTGATGGAGCGGTGAAAAGAACGATGTGGTCAAGGTGAATCAGAGCTCCTTGTTCCCTAAAATCATGCCCGTGTGATTGAGATTGGATCGAGGAAGAAATATGCCAGAGAGACCAACCCGAATAGATGAATACATTGATCGGGGGAAAAAGTAGAATAGAGGTCAGAAGCTAGTTTTGACAAGAGCATAGGTGTAGGTCAGCTCGTTGACAAGGTCAACCAGCAGAGCGACTTAGTTGGTCCACGTGGACCAACCAGGAAAAACCAGCCTGAAAATCATTGTAAAATCTATAATAATTATTAAATGATTTTATTAATTTTAAGTTATAAAATTAAAAATATTTATTATTTTATAAAGTATTTTATTATGATTTTTATTTATTTTTTATTTTTTATTTATAAGTTACTTTTTAGGGTTTAATTATAGATATATTTATCTATATATTATGTCTTTTATTTTTATTTCGTATTTTTGTTTTTATTATTTTATTTTCTTATTTTGTATAATTATAACTTAATTTTATATACATAAATATATTTTTATTATATATTCTTGATATAGTATTTACACTTAATTAAATATAGATGTATATTATGTAGGTATATATATTGTATATTCATCCATGCATGTAGTATACATATTTTATTTCGATATTTTATTTATGATTTTATTACAATTTTAATATGTGCATATATTTTAAATAATATTTACAAAATTATAAAAATATAAAAATATAAAAATAATGAAGAACAAATAAAGTGAATATTTTATTCAGGTATATGGTATAATAAGGGTCCAAAGCCTAACTTTTACAAACGAACTTCAAAAAATATGAAACTACCTTCATTAAATAGCTTATTAAAAGTGATAAACAATTAAATTGATTTCGATACATTTTAAGTTTTTATTTGAGAGATGTGGGTCTTGGAATTTTGGAATTTGGCTTTTTATTTAGAGTATGAAAAGTACATTGTATATTATTTTTGTATGAAACCAATTTTGTATTTTTCTATATATTATTATCTACAACTTTCGTGTACAAAGTTTCTTTATTTATATGCATTAGCTAGGGTTTTTAAGGCCAAAATGATAGAATAAAGGTAATGAAATGGAGATTCATCACTCTCTTCTTCCCATCATCTAACACGGGTACACCTTTTATAGGATAGGGCCTAGTGTACTTAGACTCTATAATGTTTAAAACTTCTATGTCTATAGATAAAAGAAATTCGAACCTTCCAGTAATTGTAGTAGGTATCGATAAATGGAGGAGGCCTAATAGTGGATTTATGTTCGTAACTAGTGCTCGTTTAACCTGCCATATGTGCCATCGTGTGTTGACTTCATAGCACATCCGCTTCTGATAGTACTTGTGAATTCCTTAGGATCGAGACACCACTAGAGGGAGGGTGAATAAAGTCTCGATGTGGTATAAAATATTTATAAGAATAATATTGAAAACAATCCAACCAATCAATCAAGAAAGCACACTATACGGGATGTTAACATGGAAATCCAATTGGGAAAAAAGCCATGACTTAAGTCACTTGACTCGAGATTTTTTATTAGATGAGCCAACCAATAACTTTATCATAAGTCTGAGAATTTTTTGTGGATATCTTAACCCTTTATAAAAAGTCCACCTTTATAACTTTGAATCAAACATCCAAATCCACACTACAGATCAAACACTACAGCAACGTCTAGGTTGGATGAACTCTGATTGCCCTCTAACTTCCTTAGAGAGAGCATACTCTACGAATCTAAGAACTACCTGCAAACTTTAGGATAAAACATAAAAATGTCCTATATAGAATGATTAAGGATAGTAACAATATTTCACTGTGTTTTGCAACATTTTTCCTTTAATAATATCATAGATATTCTCAACTACAAGGGCAGCATTATCTTGAATAAGAAGCAACAAAAATAATTATAGATATAGTCACAATATAAGCACAAGCAATTATATCTTAGATGTATAAATAATAAATATATCAAAAAATAATATCACCATAGTTGTAACCTACCAAAAGTAGTCTTACTGCTGTTAAAGGAACTCGAATATCCGAAGGCAATCAAACATTGCTTGCCCTATAGCCTTCTTGGACAAAGCTATCTTTATAATTTATTCTTCTCAAATATCGAACAACTCGAAGAACAAGAGACACAATAGTAGAATATCACTAAGAGAAAATTCTTTTCTTCACTGTATAGAGTGAGAGTGATTACTATCTGTTCCAACATGGGTATGAAGTCCCTTATATAGGATTTCAAAGAATATGGCCGTTGGAAACTAAACGAGCAAAGAATCGTGAAGATTCTGCAATTGTAATTGATTAGGCAATCATGGTTGATCGATCGGTTCAGGTTGATTAATTAATTAAAATTGGTCCATCAATTGATGACTAATGGGGTCCTGATTTCAAAACATGATCAATTAGTGAAACGGGTGGTCAACAAGGCTGCTCGATCAATGAAACGTGTTGATATATCATGGTTGGTCGATCAGTGAAACATGTTGGTCAAACAAGGCTTGTTGATTAGTGTCTTATATTGATCAATAAAAAGTGAGTTCTTGACCAATCTTGATTTGGAAAGTTCTACGAGTATAGCTAGGGTTACAAGTTTCTCAAATATAAAGTAAAAATTAAATAATACATTTAAAAGTTTGCAACGTGACATTGCAGTTCACTTTGTAAAGCTTCTTTTGGCGAAACATCACGCAATCTTGTAAATGGATATACAAGAGAGTGGTTGTGGCATATGTATATCATCATTAAAATTAGATTGGAGATGAACAAAGAACTAACAAAAGGATGAGGTGTAATTCCCTACTAGGCTATTATCTCAAGCTTCTTTTTTATTTTACATGTTTCAGGCCCAACAGTAGGGTTGGTTGTGCCTTATATTAAAAAAATGAGGTTTGTGCATGCAAAAATTGGAAAAACCATGAAGGATATGTGAAAAAAAGTGGTAGAAGGTTACATGAAACAAAAATAGTGGATATAACTCTGTAAAAAAAGGAAGAATATGTTGGGAAGCCATGAGTTGAAAGAAATGGGGATTGGCTTTTATAAAATAAAAATTTAAACAAGATGATGGTTGATGATAACAAGTAAAGGATAAACAATTTTATGGATGGATTTTGTGTATCTTCTGCATGGATATAGGAGATAGGGGAGTGCTCAAGAACTCCTCCTTGTTTAGTATTAGGCGCATACATGCGATCATTTGATGATGAGATTCCCGAACTCCTGAGTTAGTCTCAGAGTCTCAATTTGGACATGTGTACTGGAGAACAGTGGTAGAGAGATATCTACTGCAACAACTTTTTGTTAGAAGTTGATTGTTCATATCATCATATGGTTGTAGCACTCATAAAAGTCACCAATGGTGAGACTTTTCAGTCTTTTGTATCCATAGCATTAAGATCCCATCGGTGATAGTTGAGGATTCCCTTTGCAAATGCAAGAAGATGCATTTGAGAGTTTGACAGTTGTATTCGATATATGTACTCAGCTTGGTGTGTTGAGTATTGCATTGTCCAAGATTGATATGTTATGCTTTAGCTTGCAGAGGAGTGTTAAAAGAATCTTGATGTGAGATATTATGTAAACGATGAGGGAGATCTGAACATGGTACTAAGGTCCGATCTTGGAGGACATGCGGTGTCTGACAAGTTGGATCCGACAATCGTGGTATCGGTCGGTCGCTCTCACGATGTGCGGCACCCGATCCAATCTATCAATCAACAATAAACCCACAATGATGTATATGCAATGCAAATTAATGTGGAATCAAATTTATTATAACTCTACATGAATGCGTATAGTGACAAAGTAGTAGACTATCGAACCACAGAGAGCATATGGTTGATAGCTTAATTATTACTAAGTAATAATAATTATTTTTTATTTTTATAGATTTTTCTTATTTTTATGGGTTTTTAATTATATGTTGTTTTTATGGATTTTTATTATTTTATATTTTAAATTTTTTTATTTTTTATTTTCATTTTATTTTAAATTTTGCAAATTATTTATTTATTTTTTTAAAACAAATATAGGTATATATAATAATGATGATATTATATATTATATAAGTAATATTCAGGATATATAGATTATATAAGGTTTTATAGTTTTAAATATACATAAATATGCTCAAATTATAGGAATAAAATATTATGTGTTTTCATATTTTACTATATTTTTGGTATTTTAAAGAATATTTTGTTAATTTTAATGTATTTTAAAGTAATAAATATCTCAAAATAGTGTACAGATTAATTATCTGAGATAGTTTTAGGATTAATAAATATAAATAAGTTCAAAAATAACCTAAAACTATTTTTAATATATGGTATATGTATAATATAGAAAGTTTAGAAATAGGGTTATATTTTTGAATTTTTCTTTAATTTTTACTAATTTTTATAATAATTTTAGGATTTTGTAATTTTTAGGTTGTATATTTTGATATTTTTAGGGATTTTTTGAGATGCGGTAATATATAGTATAATATAGATAATATATTGTTTGAGTAATTTTTGGAGATATTTTTATATTTTTATGGGTTCTAATATGCATACGAAATAAAATGCATATCTTTGTAGTTTTAATAATAAGAAAATGCATGAAAATGCCAAACAAAAATTATACATGATTACACAAGGTTATGTGCAAAAATACAAAAAAATAAGAAGCAAAACAAGGACTTGTTTGCAATTATAATAAACTAAATATCCTTTTAATTACATGTCCTACAAGTTTAGGGGCATATATGCAATAATTATAGTGCCTCACGTGGTGCTCCACGTGAGGCAGAGGGGTTAAAGTGTAATATCCAGAAATGTAAGGGGCCTAGTTATAAAATATATGCTATATTTAACATTGCAACTAATGTTTACAAGACTTAATAGAAAATACAAAAGGTGGAGGGTGTGCTGCACAAAAATACCTAGTAAGTGTTAAGATGAGAGACATATAGTGTGCCATGTGGAACCTCTTAAGTAGATCGGGTGGCTCTCGTAGTGCAATAGTTCGCCTGAAATGAACGACCCAAATTATATCTGGGTCGAGCCTTCAATGCTACGACACTCAGGCGGTTTGGAAGAACAGTCAAGAATAGGACCCTGGAGGTACTTCGAGGTACTTCGATCTCTGATTCCTTCTCGCTCCAGCTGCCTTCTTCTTCTCCAATCAATTAAACACATTCCTAGGAAGGTTTCGCATCTGCAGGATGGCTTCAATAGCGTCCAGGTCCTAGAGGTGGGACCTGGAGGCCTTCTTCGCAGCAACCACCTGAAGCTTTAAGTCCAGGTTCGGCTCCTCTCCCAGGTGGTCTCTCAAGCCCATGCTCCTACACAAAAAGTCAAGGGGCTCGAGATGAACAACCTTGACCCATTCTAAAGCTACAAGTAAGAGAAAGTGGAGGGGGCAGTGATCTCCGGTGAGCAGTGGAGGAAGAAGCTCTGATTCACTGATTTAAACAAGATCAGAGGTGATCTGATGGATCATAGTGATGGAGAATGTAAAGGGGTCAGAGATGGAGGTGATCTGCGTAGGAACAGGGAGTGATTTACAGTGAAATGATGGTTGTAGATGAAGCTCCAACATACTTAAGAAACTTGGAAATTACACAAAGGCCTACACTATGATTCTAGAACAACAACTACGCTAGAATTGCAAGGAAAAAGCTGCTCGAACATGGAGAAACCATGGAGTAAAGGACCCTCGTCGGAGATGAATCTCGGTAGTGGTGGATCGCTTCTCCTCCTCCTTGTCCTCGCCGACAGGTCTGAGAGTCTCCTATGTCCCCGAAGACTCGACTCGGAGGTTCCCTTTAGGGTTACATAGGAGAAAGAATGATCAAACTCAAAAAGGAGAAGAAGTAGGCTTATTTGTAGAACATGATGAGGGGGGCTTCAAAAATCGATGATCACGATGCACATGATGGGTTTCTGATCAAAGTCAGGTGATGGCGAGATGGGAAGTTGTATCCTGGAGATTATTGATGAAGGAAACCTCCACCGAGCAGTGAATCATTGCCAAAAAATTTGGAGAAAGTCAGATGGTTGGTGGAGTTCACTGGTCTGATAGGGGGTGGCTGAAGACCAGACAGTTGACCCGGAGTCAACTGTCCATGTGTTGCGATTGGTCCAGCTAGGACCACTATGCGACAAAACAGAATAGAAATTTAAAATAAATTCAAAAGGAAATAATAAAAGAATTTATTAATTAAAACTCAAAACATGAAAAATATTTATTATTTTATAATTTACTATATGGGTATTTTTTTATTTATACACCCTTGTTTATTAGGAGTTAATTTTTACAAGTATATACATAGGTATATTTACCTATATTTTAGGCATTTATTTTTATTTGTATTTTAAATTTTTATCATATACGCATATTTTATATATTTATAATATATTTAAATGCATATTAACAAATTTTTATTTTATTTTTATCATTTTATTTATATACTTAAATAAATTGATATATGTACATTATATGTATAGTATACCTACATATATTATTCTATTAGTCATTTTAATATATTTTAATGATTTTATTTTATTTTTATATTTTTAATATGCTATAAATAATATTAACTTGTATTTAAAAAATAAGAAAAGTAAAAATGTAAAGAATTGAATATATATAAATAAAATATACATGTATATAGTACAATGGGACCCCAAAAGGTTGACTTTCACATCTTAACTCTATTTTTTATGAAATCACTTCATTCGATAGATAATTTAATTTAGAATACAGTGGACGTGAGCTTTGTAAATTTTGAGTTCATATGGTGCAGATATGAATCATTGAAGTTTGGTTTACAAATTTTTCATCTGTGTGCCCCAGTTGCATAATGCATTATTTTTGTGTGCAATTATTTTTATAATTTTTTATGTATTTTTATGTACAAGTTTCATGTAGATAATTTTATTATTTGATGTGTATAAAATGCTGAATAAAATCAAATAAAAATGGCTTATTTGAATAGTATAAATCAGAATTTCAATATATAGTATAGACCCTTATCTCTCGCTACTTTATTCCTTATCGACCACGTCAGTATTGACCTGGTCTCGAGATTTAGGGTCATTCAGTATCTTTGGTACTTCGTTTATTTTCCTTTTCTACTCTTTATTCTCTTATTTTTGGATTTAAATATAGGTATTGATATAGTATTTACAGATGAATAGAGACCATTAATTTGTATAAATTAGTTACATTTACATGTCTTTTGATAAGAATTTAAATGCAAAATGGAAGAATAAAGGTAGATGAATGGTTATTCATCACCCCCTATACTTACATTTGCTAGTCACCAGCAAGCACTTATTAGAAGAATAAGTGATGCAAGGAGAAAAATCAAGGAAAATAAAGAAAGTGGAATGATCGTAACTTTTGAACTTGTCTTTACAAAATCAAAGTTTGAAGCTCAATCAGACCTTTAGATTATTAATCTGTTCGGAACCTTACTGGGAATAGGACCTAAAACTTAGCATCCCTTAAGTTCCACAAGTCTCTATTCAGGTCTCGTCAATAGTCAGGTCAGAATGAATCACTTTGTGTGCAAACACTTATGACTATGATTATTACTTGCACAATGTATGTAAGTTCCAGCTCTCCTCATCTGAAGTGACAAAGAATAGACTTCTCCAGTAAGGTGATCCTAATTCCCAATCTAGCAACTCTTTCTTCGAGGAGCGAGGTATTCTCTTCTAAGTTTAAGGGCAACAGACTCAAGAAGAGGAGGTAGAGAAGAAGAATGAAATGTGACCAGTCTATTCACATATCAACAGAGCTGGACTAGTGTAGCCAGGTCTCCTGCTACAGGAAACCTTAATATTTTGACTTTGAAGCATAATGCCTTGCTTATTTCATACATAATCCCACGGGATTGAATTTTTCTTTAACTTTTTCCCTTCTATTCTTTTTAGAGTTTTTTATTTTGCATTTTTTATACTATATACAATAGCATTTACATAAGGAATTTTTCTTCTTGAGACAGTAGGATATCCTTCTTTTGAAGCATTACTACAACCCACAACTTCCCTTCATTACATGTCATGCAATTGCTAAGTTGCAACTAAGTTGGGGGGCATTGGCCTCCAATTGGGGTGATAGATATTTCCATTCATGTCCATCTCAAGCCACATAATCCCGCTCCACGCATCTCATCTGAGTTGAGCTAATTGCAGAGTGTTGGTACAAGTTAGGCCACTGTCTACAAGAGTCATATGTGTGTCGTGAAATGTTTTACTTAGTTTATCAAGATGACATGTGAACACAGTCTTGTGGACTCAAGAAATTAAGTCTCATTGACCTGAAAAGTATTAATTCCAGTTCCTATCAAGTTCTTGTGAAATAAAGTGCATTAAAGACTAGGCCAAGGTCCAATCTTAAGATTTTACTTAAACTTGTTCAATTGTCAAAATCATAAAGAAAAATGCCCATGCAATGCAATGCAAGAAAATATTTTTGTGAAACATTTTCTGATTTTGAACTTTTTCTGGGATTTTTCAAGAAAATGCATATTTTTACGGAGTTTTGAAAACATTTTTCAATTTTTGTATGTATTTTTGAAATTTTGCAAATTTTTATGGGATTTTTGAAAAAGTAAAAGAGTTAGTGGATTAGGTGCATACACAAAGAATTTAGCAAAGATTTTATACATATTGGGAAAGAATTTTGTGCAAGTTATGTACAGGTTTTCATACAAGTAGATAAAAAAATTTGTATATATATGTACATATTTTATTTGAAGAATTTTGCAAAGATATTATTTACAGGATTTTCAAAATAATTTGTTTTGAAGAAGGCCCCCCTAAGGGATTCATTCATCTCACTCCCCCAGTGGAAGGGTGGTTCAGGAGGGAGCTAGGCCAAACTCCAACTACTGCCCCTAAGACGGGTGAGAGAGACTCTCCAGTCCGGGTCAACTCCACTTCTACCCGAACCGATATAGGAACGAAACCAAAGAAGCTCGAAGAAAAACCAAGGGTCCTCCTGCCTAGGACCCTAACAGAAACTCAATGCCACTAGGACAGGCCAAGTAAAGGCACATGGATTCAAAAGAAGCGGAAAAACTATAAGCTCACAACTAAAACTAGGGAAGAGACTGGGATCTCAGACCAACGTAGAAGGCAACCATTTCCCAATCCAACCACCCTAACTCTAGCCTTGTTGAGGGTCACCGCACCCTTGCACGATCAAGTGTAAGGGGCACCTCGATCGCGGTACAATTGTATGTCATCATTGATTCTCACAAATGATACTATTCATATGTCACAACATATTATCCAAATTAGTGAAACTTAAGAAATTGTTATCCACCTACCTCCCATCCCTTCCTCCTCATCCCTTGTGCTCCGACAAGCGTGGCAGTCGACCGACGATGACTCTATAGTGGTGACGGCCAATAGGTGGTGGTGCTCTCCATCATCTCCAACATTTTCCCTTTCGAGTCCTAAGGTGACACAGTTGTCATGAAGGGTAACAAGTCGATTATCTTATATGTCATGCAAGGGTCTAGAATTACTGGTATTGTTACAATTGCATCCTAAGCTGTAAAATCAGAAAAAGAGTTGCAGCATATGTGACTGGGGCACATAAGCCAAATGCGTTATAAATTATAAGTGAAATATACTTATATAAATTTAATATATATCATATTTTACAAATTTAATATAAATTATGAGGATTTTAATGTAATTTCTCTTACTTTTATGGGTGTATTTATAGGGTTAAATAAATGGGGATAGTACTATATATGTCAAATATACTTATAAATATGAATTTTTGTATATTTAAATTATTTATAGTGAATTTGGAGTTTTGTTATTTATTTATTTAAAAAATATAATATTACTATAAAAATAAGAAAAGTATGAATATGTACAAAACAAGCAATAAATAACCAGTAAAGAATGTAAACTCAATTGTACATATAGTTACTCTGCCCAAATTTGAACTTTTGCATACTAACTCAAATCTTAATGAGATCACCTTCATTTAAAATATTTACTTAATTTGTACTTAAAGTGAGTTTGGTGAATTTGAAGTTCATATAGAATAGATATTTATCTTTGAAGTTTGACTTTATGGTCTTTTTTATTTGTATTTTCAAGGAATATGTTCATTATGAAATTTGAGACATATTTTTATAACTTCATCTAGATTTTTATAAATAAGTTTCAAGAATAAAATGATTTTATTCGAGGTTTTTAAATTTTTATATAAATTAGGAAGTTTATATTGTGATCAAATAATGTTATGAATATCAATTTATGTACCATAATTCAATATTTTTGTGTTTTTTTCATCGTTACCCAATCTCTCCTTACTTTAATTAAGTTGACCGAGTCAGTACTAACTTGATCTTTAGGTTTAAGGTGAGTCACACATATTTACACCATTCTTTTCTTTTTCTTTTCTGAAGTCTTTTCTTATTCTTTTTATTATCTTATTTTAAATGAATTTTTGTGTTAAAAACACATTTATATTTTTTAATAAGTGGTATTAGTGTGTTCTTACATGTGCTTTACCTTGAATTATAGCCAAAATGTAAGAACAAAGGATATGAATATGTGATTCATTGATCCATCTACAAATCTTAAGCAGCTTGCATTAATTTTTAGATCACGTCGATTTTTTTCAATAATCCACCTTAAATTTGTTGAAAAACTTGTTGATAGACTTGCATGTCTTTTAATCCCTAAATCGGTCTTTAATCTTCGATATTATGATGAATGCCTTGAATTATGTTGTGAGAGATATTAAGATAAAATGCTAATGAGAAATCTTTTGTAGTTCACTTTGGTGGCAAGACCTTAGATAAGGCCTAAAGAAATTGAAATTACTACTGAGAAGGAGTTATGAGATGTAGTTTTTGCCTTGGAGAAGTTCTAACCCTGCCTTTGAGGGTTGAAGATCATTGTAAATGATGGCCATTTTTCCTTGATGTATCTCATGACAAAGAAATAAACAAAGCACCCCTTCAATTGGTTGGATCCTCTTATTATGGGCTTGATTAAAGCTTTCACAATAAGTATGGAATGTCAGTTGTTTTCATTGATCATTGATCTAAGATTCCCACTCCATCATCTTCAATAGATTCCTTTGACCCCTCCAAACTTATATCTAAAACTTTGCAAAATGGGTATAGTTTAACCATATAAGCTATCCCTAGTATGCTAATATGATGAGTTATTTTGATACCAAATGGTTTCATAAGGACTATCCTAATAAATAGATAGATAAGTTGATGTCAAGGCCAAGTCATACCAGCCGAGAGAACATCTTTTGTTAAATAAGGAAGGAATCTGATTTCAAATTTGTGTATTCCCCAAGAAGTGAACCATTGAATCCTTACTTACTACCATAACCTTGGTTGGGGACATCATTTAGGGAAGAATAATTCCGTTAAAGTTCCTTAGTGTAGACTTTTTTGGCTTACCAATTTAAAAGATGCTCATAGTTTGTTAAATCACATCCTAACTGCCAACATCGATGATCATTAACTCGAGGAATATAATTCTCCATTAGCGTATTCATGTATGTAAGATCTTTTATGCTTGGGATATAGCCTTCCTAGGTCCCTTCAAGAATTCATAAGAATGGTAATTTAGCATTGATTAATTACGTATTGAGATGGGTAAATTGCCATATAGTCCAACAATAGAAAAAATCATAAATGATTTGATTGCATGGTTCGATGTCTTGATATTTTTAATTAATGATGGGGGCAATAATTTTGTGAAGATGGATATTAATGACATCATCAAATTATATGAATCACTCATAAGACACACCATATCACACAAACTCATGGCTTAGCAAAGATATCAGATATGTGTTATTGCATATCTCATCTAACTAGATGGAAAGGACTGGTTACAATTATTTATTAAAGTTTTATGAGTACACCGCATGGATTACAAAACACCCTTGGGTATGTCTATATATCATGTAGTCTACAGAAAGCCATACTACTTGCCCCCGATAATCAAGCATAAATCTCTGTGCATGGTCTAGTAATGTAATATTAATTCATAGGAATCGAGGATGAAACAGTACTTAGACTTGAATAAAGAAGAAAACTAGGATGAGCGTGTATGAAAACAAACAAATATATTAGGATAGTATCAAGAGATGTCGGTGCATACATTAACTAAATATTGTTCCATTCAAATCGAATGGTTATGTTTTATGCAAGGTTAAAATAGCTCGGCAAACTAAGTGTCCCAATTCAGTGAGAAAAATATGTGAAAACAAATCTTTAGATATCTCTAAACTTGATTTTGACATGATTTTCTAAGTGAATGACTATAGGATTAAGACTTTCACTGAACTAACCCATCCTATATCAGTCATCCATTCCATTCTATTCCAAGATTCATGTATTTGAATATTTCCTCTTATACATTATTATTTTCCTTATACAAACTTTACCGTTTTCTTTCTTCTTTTTTTTTCAGTGCACAAAAAATCATAAAATAGAACAACTTATAAAATATGCAAAATACTTTCTTTTTATGTTTCTTTGTTTTCTTATTCAAATCCATATATTATTCCATGGCCTCTAATTTTGGTTTGCCATACCATGAGGACATGGTCTATTTTAGGGATCGGGGTGACTAGGATTGTGAGGTTTTTTTACTTTATATATTATATATGCAAAAATCACTAAAACATTTGAAGAATCTTATAAAAATTATTAAAAGAACGAATTATTAGCAAAATTATCTATGAATACTTACATAAGAAAATATAAATTTTGCATATTTAAAAAGACAAAACAAATAAAAAAGATTAAAAATCTAAATAAACATTACAAATCATATTAAAATACTCCTATAACAATGGCATAATAAAAATCTATATGGAAATAGAAGCGCAATAAAATCCATATAAAGCGTACTTATAAAAACTTAAAAAAACAAATTCATAATTCAATACACCATAAACGGGTGAATATGATAAAACACTAAGAGTGGTAATATAAAAATGTCCATGAGCCATCATCTAAAAATTAAAAAAATGAAAAACATTTTTTTTGTGAAAATATATATTTATATATCTTCTTCTCCATGAAAAGAAGTTCATGATACATGGATCTTCTACCTCCACACGACAGTGAGCACGTCACTCTTATTTTGGCTATATAGTGTATATCTTTCCCTACCTTTGGAAGCTAAATAAAGTATTTAACAATATAATGAGGATAAAGATTAAATCAACTTGATCACACTACTTTTAAGTATCATTAGACATTGGGACTTAAACTCCTAGTATAGCTTGATTTTTTAGTTCCACGATCTATGTTGGGATTTGGAATCTTTTGTCCAACTTGGTCAACATTGATCATATGTAGTAATCTTCGACTTTCAATGATGCTTAGCAACTTGCATTTAGCACCAAACATAACTTAGTTGGATAGCGTGGAAGACCATGACTTAGCACCAACATTATCTTATTGTTGTAGTTGCCTTGTAACACGAGGTTGTGGCAATCCAATTATACAAATATGATGTTATTTGTAACTATTGGACATTTCATATATATAAAATATGAAAATGACCTATAAACATGAATTATTCAAACATTTTCTATATATCATTTGATGTTAAATATTTATATAATAAGAAATATTAGTCACTGCAGAAGTTAATGATAAAACTTAATATTTGCATTAGGGTATTCATTTTTCTACCACTACCAATGAAGTATATAGCATTACTTATTTGTCGATTTAAAAAAATCCTAACGTTGCTAAAAAATTCAATAATATAACAATGAATATAATATGATGCAAATTTCAATAATATATGATAATATTCAAATGAATAATTTTTTTGTAAAAATTTGGATTTTATTTCAACTCCAAATCTAATTTAGCATTACAAAAAAAGACTTTAGTGATGGTAGGTTTTCCATTTTTATCAAAATGTTCATTGCTATAGGCTCATTTGTTATTGTGGTTTTAACTAATATATAAATTCTTTACTATTTTGTGGTGTCACTTGGCCTAAAAAAGACTCTCATGTCATTGGAAACAAAGTTTTTAATTCTTTTATCATTGATATATCAAAAGGAAATAATGAATATAGAAAGAGATATCATAATTAAAGTGCAATCTATGAACCAGATAGTCGTGACTTACATAGCTGTGGTTATCTTCCTTCTCACTTAAAGTATGATTTGCAAATTGCTCGTGTTCACCTCTTTGAAAAGGTAGTTGTATTGCTTTTTGACACTGATTCTTTTTCCTTAAGATGGGAACACTTCCAAATGGGCATTGGATAGTAGATAGTTCATCATATGTGAATGACGCTCTTGGTTTTTCATGAGATACATAGTATGGAAAGCTTGTAGGTTTCATCTGAAAAATGAAAAAAAATGAAGTCATTATATAAATAAGAATAAGATTAGTTGGTAATGCTATGTTCAGCTTTATAACAAGATCAAACTAACCTGGATTTTGTGACCGCTTAATCCAGGTTGCTTCTCTATTGGAAAACAGTCAAAAATGTTACCATTATCTTCCTAGTCAGATCAACCATATAATATCAATAAGTGTCGTGTATTAAGGAAAAACATTTGTTTCTTGAAAGAACGAAGGTCGTATTCGTAGATCAAAACATATTTAAAATAGAAAAAGATGTATGCATAGGAATTAATATAAAACCATCGAATCGATACCTGTATTGTCTTCACGACATGATTAACATCCACTTCAGTTCGTGAAGCCACTCCCCCTTGTACAATGTCATATGCCAAAATGAACACAGTGAAGAGTGTCGGAAATTCAAAGATCCGCCTTTTAATAATCTTCAATGATACCATTTTCAGCCCTCCTATATATAATATTGGACGTCTCAAATATTTGATACATTATATCAAATGATAGCACTCTAAATAACTATTGATATGACTAAAATATTTTAACCCATTTGGTTGCCAGGGTACCCGGGTACCTTAGCATACCTCTGGCTCCAACCCTGCATTCCAGGGTTAGGTTGTATTGATCCTACAATTTCTTTGGTATAATGGTTCTTACCTTGTTCAAATACACTTATTAACATAAAAACATATTATAATCATTAAAAAGTTAATATAACACATAATCGATATCACATTATATCACAATTATCATTCTTACCATCTCAACCTCCAAACAGCTACTATTCACTAGAGGATACTCCAACCTAGCCCAACCCATTCCAACCCAGTAAACCAACAAGCCTCTCTTTTCCCTTTCTAGTTTCCTAACTTGACAGAATCCGATTTATCCTATTGGGTGGAAATGCGACAAAACGAATAAACTCGCTGCATCTTATTCAGAAATGGGAAATTTACAATATAAAAACAATGATTTCTACCTTACATTTAAACTGAGGTATATCGAAATGAGTTCCAACGATCTAAAATAAACCCTTAGTTTTCAAGCTCTCTGATTTTCTTTTAAAATACCATAAATATCGTATTGCATAGGTTTTAAACATCCGAATTGTTTATACTTTGAATCTATGGACATAGAAGGATATATTTTGTCACCTTTCAAGTTTCAAGATTACAGGATATTGGGTAAACAAGTGCTTGTTGTAATACGTTTCTTCAAGTCAAATACAGTATTCATGATATATAAAATACAGAGAAAGTACATGAAAACAAATAAAAGGATATACTATATAATTACACGGAAATCACAAAATATACCTGTAGTGGCACAAGAAGAAACCAACCTCTCAACTTTCGTCAAAAATGTTGCCCAACTCTCTTATATTTATATTGTGTAAGGAGTATTTTCTAATAGTTCTCGAGTTTATCGAAGTGTAACGGGTATCAGTCCTAATTAATGATTGTAGTTGTCAAACTTGACAACCCATGAGACTTAATGTCATTGCTATTTCTGATTTTTTTAAAAAAATAGGGATTTTTAACCCCACGAACCTTGGAAATTTGTTAAATTACCTCTATGACCTTTTGCACAATGTAATTACCCCCATCGACCCTAAAAATTACCCCACGAACCCCAACGAGTTTCAAACAGATTAACCGCAAGTTTCATATGATAAGAGTTAGCAAGTTTACGAGGTCGACGTGGGAATTATGTTGTTTCAATGGTCGAGAAGGAAATTTACAAAGTTTATAGGGCTCGTGGGGTAAAAATCTGAAAAAATAAGTAAGGCCGATAATTGTGACTATATTTGAATTCAATGGTCAATGTCATTACTATTTTTTATTATTTCGAACAAGGAAGGTTAGTAATCAGTGGTTTAATTATTTTCAATTTATATTTTGATTATTTCGAACAAGGAATGTTAGTAATCATTAATTCAATTATTTTCAATGAGTACAATATAAATAAACTTTACATAGAACTAAGATTTAAAAAACTGAACCGATCGGTTCAACCGGTTAAACCAAGAACTGGAAAAAAAATGGTCCAACCACCTGATTTTTATTAAAAAAAATAAAACTAATCAAAACTCAGTTGGATCGCTTAAACCTAATTGAACCAATTGAACCAAATCACATGTTCAACCATCCATTGTTTGACAAAAAATAATTTCTAATAATCTAATAAAATGCAAACTTCTTAAAACTATTCATAATCTAATCTAATTCTCACCCATAGTATACTATTCCTTTATCACTTCTCCCTTTACATGTGTCGATGACCCATTGTAATGACTCCCTTCCTCCCTTCCTATACTATGAGCATTGTCTCTCTTCTCATATTGTGCTTGAGATTGTCTACTTTCAACAACAACAAAGGAAAAAGAGGTTGTCATACTCATACTATGAGAAGCGTAAATTAACAACACTTGTCATTAATTAGAGTTTAAATAGTTTTGAAATTGTTATATGTATTTATATGAATTTTACAAAATATGTTTATTATGATTTTTTGAGTTTTTATAATAACATTTATATCCCTAACTTTTTAGCATTTTCCATTATTTTCCTATTATCTTAAAATTTTCACAATATTATCCTTATATTGGTATAATATAATTTCCCTTGTGCCCCTATAATTTTAAAAATTTCACAATATTATTCTTATGTTGGTATAATATAGGAGTACAATTGAACTAATGAAAGGTCACTATAAATGTAATTGTAAAAAAATAAAAATACAAGGGCATACATGTAATTGTAGAAAATATGAGTATAAGTGCTATAGGAAAAACTTGAAAGAACACGAGCATACAAATCCGTCAAATATATAATGTAGTATTTTTCATATTTATTTGTATGATACTACCAATCTAACTCGATTCGACCCGGTTGAACCATACTAACCAAACCAACTATACAATGGCTCGATCTTTGTCGAATTTTATGAACTGCTGACATCATCTCCAGTTGAAATGTCACCTGATCTACTACTCTAAAAGAAGAATAGTGTTGTTGAATCGATCATATGAAATTTGCAGAAACTTTGTGTGTGTTTTATTTAGAATCCTAAACTTATGTATATAGTGTAAGTATTAGAGTGTCGAACTCAGGAGGAAGAAAACTATATGAACTAGGGTGAATAGTAGAGTGATATAGGTATCAAGGGTTTTGTGATTTTTTTAGAATTTGTTTTGATTTTTAATTGGATGTTAAAGTGAAAACATTTTTATGGAAAACTGTGAGGTATTTTGATTTTTAAAAATACTAAATAGTATAAAAATTTTTGATTTTATTTTTACTATAAAGAGTGTAAAAGTACCTTTAAAACAAGGTATTATATGCATTTTTATGATTTTTTTATAATTTATTTATGTTTTTTGAAAAGATTTTATGTATTTTTTATATTTTTAAGATTTTAATATTTGTTTTTTAATATATTTTTGTTTAAATATTGAAAATACAATAAACTATACCATGTTTAATTTTTAGAGAATTTGTAGAGGTGCATTTTTAGTTTTTATTAAATTTATAAGTATGTATGTATTTTGTAGTTGTTTTTGAATTTATAAAAAATATAAATGTGTTTTTTTCACAATACTTTTTATACAATATAGAGTATGATAATACGTATTATCCTCTATTTTTCTTTAATTTTTATATTATGTATTTGATTTAATACACAATTAATATGGAATATATATTTAATACTTATACAGGGGTAGTTATGTAATTACATGATTTTTTGGGGTGAACATGTGATGAATCTATGATTCATCTACTTTATACGGACCTCTTAGAAAAATCCCTTTACTAAATCACTCAATAAACCCTTTAAAATCAATCAATTAATATTCGCTAATTATACTAAAATTAGAGTTGAAATTTGTTATTAAATAATCTGTATTTTTTACCCTTATTGAGCTTATATTTTATGTGTAAATAATCAATATTTTAACCATAGTTATTGTATATTTATATACTAACATTTTCTTTATTTTTCTTATTTATCAAAACCCCTAAAATTAGATTAATTATTGTATATATTTTTTTGGTTTCAAAAAGAAATTAAAAAAAGAAAAAATATATATCAAAGACATTAAAATTAAGTGTTTTTATACGTAAAAATACTTGCAAAAATTCTTTTCTATGTTCAATTGACTTCTTTTGACTTTTTATTCAAAATGAAACTTGTAGATCTTATCGAGATCTAAAACTTTCATGTTTTGACTTTTTGTAATTAAACTTCTAATTATTTTACTTTGATTTTTCTTTGATTTTTCTATTTTTAAAATTTCCTATTGGGCACGTGGCTCCCTCTCATCAAGCCACGTAGCCTGACCCTTTTATAATTTCCGCCTCAATTTTCCGCCATCGGATCACTAGTGCCCGCCTTCGTCACAACACTCCGTCGTCGCTCATCGCACTGCCCTTGATCTGATCTTATGGATCAGATCCACACCTTCTGCCTGCATCTCAACAGGTGCCATTAGATCGCATGATCCAAAGGTGGAAACCTCGTCTTCTTCCTCCGCCTCCTCCTCTCCCCAATCTTTACACTCGAAAACTCGTCACCCCCTTCCTATTCTAGCACCACTTCCCGACCGCCTCTCCACCTCATCTCGCCATCGCCACATAAGCATGACATCCACGATCTTGGCATAACCCCCAATCACCTCAACTTCCCTCAAGAGCTCCCTCCAACCAATCCAATGTTAACCCTCCATCAAAGCCTCGTCACCATCTTCACATCTCCTCCGCCCACTGTTATCTTCCGCCCCTATAAAACCAAAACCCTCTCCTCCGAGTGGACCTATCCGCCACTTCAGGAGAGAAGACCCCAAGCTTCGAGCCTTGGTGACAGTAAGGTTCGGCTAGTGAGTGACCTCCGACGAGATCCAGCTTGCCCTCGCGTGCTGCCACGAGCTTCCAAGCTAAAGAGAGCTCGGGTTTGTCAATCCTTGAGCGAATACCATCCGGAGCCTTCAGCTCCTCGTAACCAGGCGATTCGGCTCTGCCTCCTCACCCGATCAAAACAACACCTCCATGTAACGTCCTCCTCGTCCCTTATTTGTCTATGATTTTTCACACGTAACCCATTGCACCTTAGAACCCCCTGAGGTTCCAACTCCCTCCTCCACAATGCCCCCATCTTCGTCGCCATCATCAGACCTCTTCACCCTTCTCCGTGACCCATAATCACCTCTGTCGCATTCCACCTTGCAAATGTTGGAAACCAATCGTGACTCGCCTTCTCCGCCTCGATCGAGTCACCCCCGCTCGCTCCCCAACCATCTCTTCATCGCTTTTGCTAGCCACTAATCCATGCAGGTCTCTGGAATCCTTGAGTGGTCGGAATCAAGAGGACCACCCCAATCTCGAAACATCTCGCTTCTCCGCCGTTGTTGCCAGCGAAATCCAGACCCTCTCCAAGCACTGCCACCTTCGCATCATCTTTGTGGAGCCATCAGCGGGCTTCCCCGACCTTCACTAACGCCAGCATCATTTGGAGGAGCTTGGAGAGGCTCGTTGGAGCTCCACCTACACATCACCGCCTATATAGGAAAGGGGAAGAACACAAGCTCCATCCACTGTTGGATTTGATCTTGTTAATCATATCCAATGGCCCAGATCCCTCTTTGAATCGTATGCCGAAGCTACTTCCCTGTGCCACCTGGAGGCTCGGCTATCGACCCTAAGCCTCGGCTCCCGAGCCAGCTACGCCGACCCCAGGCCTGGCATGCCTGGGCATTTTATGCCAGTGCCCTCCAGAGTTCAAGAAAGTGTAAAAATACCCCCGCACGAGGTAAATTACCAAGACCTACAGCTGATTATTGGAAATTAAATATAAGTCCTTCCAGGGACTAATTTGAGACAAAACTATTAGCATTTATTACATTTTAGTCAGTAGAAATTTCAATATTGAATATTTCTCTCATTTTGGCTATTTTTAATGCACAATATATAATTTCAAAGCTCTTTTCAAGCTCTTCAATTATAGATATCTTGAGGACTCTTCAGAGCTTGTTTGAATTGATTTATTATTTGAAAAAGAAGATGGAATTGACTTGTTCTGTCGAATTTCTTTGCGATATATTTATTGTCAATTGATCTATCTTCTACAGGAGTCCGATTGAGAGGATTACACAACAATAATTCCCTTATATTATTGACGATTTTTGTTTTCGAGGAATTAACATTTGTAGGGAAAGGAGGGCTATTAAATTTATTTCTAATCTAATTTTCTCGACTGGTCAGGGATTGATTCATCTTCCTTGTTTTTTGCTATTAATAATCTCCTATGTTTGCATGACATAGATCTATGCTTTTTAGGAGATTAACTGGGCATTATAGAGGAAAAATTCCTGTCATTCTTGAACTATTCTATGCAGGGATTTTTGGGATCTATTTTTAAGCATCTATTTGATCATTGATTCTCCATAACTTACACTTTGGATCTAATTGACCTTATTGATTATATTTTTTTGGATCTGCGATAATCTCTTGAGGATTTAGTGATTGATAATTTCATCTTGGATCTGTGATTAATTTCTGAGGTTATTAAGGTACGCATAGTTGCTATTCGAGGAATTAAAGATAATACACAATCACAGATCCTTGTTTCCCTTGTTTTATGCATATTTTGCATTCTCATCTACATTGTCCATTTTCTCTTTCTTTATTGCATTCTCTAACATGGAGATTCAAATCACAAGTTATTAATCACTTAGATTAATCGAGAACTACACAACTAAAATCACACTGTTCCCTGAGTTTGACCTTGGTACACTTACCAAGAAAAATATTCCATATATTCAAATTTGTGTTTTTGATACTCTGAAAGTTGCCTCCTATACTACAATATTAGATTATTAAAAAGGCATTTTTCAAGTTTATCAGATGGCATTGTTGCTAGGGAATGACGTATTTTTAGGATTCTAAATTAATTTTTTTGTTACTTATTGTGAGAAAAATTGTGTAATTTTCATCTATTTTCCTTTTGAATTTGCCTTTGGTTTATGCATTTCTCTCTCTGTAGATACTAACCATCCTTTTTCTCTTTGCAGCTAAATTGCTCGAATCAAATTGGAGAAAATTGAGGACCTGCAAAAAAAGATCTGTTTTAATTTTTATTCTATGAGAGAGAGCTTAGATTAGGTTTAATTCTACATTATTTCTAGGGTTTTTATACCCTGATTTTTGTAAACTGAATTGAAATCTCGCTATGGTGTGTCGGGTCTATTTCAACCCTTTTGTGTGGTTAGGACCCAACTTGAATGGCATAGGAATTAGGCATGCATAGCTAGCTTAGATATTTATTATTGATTGTGCTCGTAATTCTCAGGCTGCACATTTTTGCACTAATTATACGCACAAGTATATCAGTCAACATTAGTCAAATCTTAATATCTTTTTCTTCCCACTAATCGAACTTTCTGCTTACTGTGTATATCATTTAGTGTAAATTTTCAATTTCTATATTGCATCCCGCATGATGAACACGAGGAATCATTGTAATTCTTCTTCTCGAGCTTGCATCATTGAGTTTTCACCTGCATCGGCTTTTTCTGATTCTATACCTTTGTTTTATAACTTAGGATCTAAGAAATTGAGACTGCTCATTAAGCGTTGCCTTTCCATGCTCAGATTAAAATGTAAGTGATAACTAATCTTAAAATCATGATTGCTAATTACAACGACTATAAATAAATAAACTTAAAATAAACTCTTTTCTTTTGTGGAGAAAAATCCCACTCATTGTAAGTAAGGACATAATCGTGCCTCTAGGACAGAGCGAAAAAATAAAAATTTTCATTCAGACTACTGTTTTTAGAAACAACTAGCTACTTTTCAGTGAGGGCACTTCGGGTAGTTATTTTACAGTTTATACTTCCCATACCAGAGTGGGTGTCTTAAGGACACTGTGTAAGGTACTGTCTTTAAGTAATACTGGTAGTAATTTTGCGGTCCGTACTTACACCTATATTGGATAAAAGTAGGTGCAACTAATTGTATGAACTCGGGACATTCTTTGTGAATAATTTCGACACCTAACAGCTTTGCTTAATCTTTAAGACTATGCGATCGCTTAAACTAATCAAAAAGATAAGCGGTCGAGCCCTGACGTGCCTTCACCAGTGTTGAGTGGGTGAATTGATGAGTTTGATTTATGTTTGTTTTGTGTGAGTCTTTTGTACATTTGTACTTCTCATGTATTCTCTCTCCTAAGCATTTCTTTGTGCTCTAAAAACACTCCTTTCATCAAGAGATGGATTTTTTTGAAGTTCTTAGTTCGGACTTTGCGAACAAATCCCTGAGCTCCTCAAGTAACTCATCTCCTCGGTTTTGAGATGACCCTCTTCTTGAAAGCCCATGGCATTGGGATGACACTTATCTCTAGACCATGGTCCAACCATTACCTATAGAATTTAGTCAACCCTAGACTAACCTTCCCTTCTACCCCCCTCTTGCCAAAGAAACTTTCATCTTTGGCAGAACCCCTAAACCCTTCAAGCATGAGCCTAACTCAGATTTAGTAAAAATGCCTCCCAAGAAGAACCCTGGTGAAGATGAGGACAATGACCCGATGCGAGCACTTTTGGGTAGGATAACCACTACCGAACAACGCAATGCAATACTCAGAGCATAGATGGCAAAAGTGCAATGAGGAGAGGCTTCTATGGAAGATACATACCTCTGTGAGATAGATGAAGACTACAATTGGCTGAGGCATGTACCTCCCGAGGATGCGTTCGAGCACAAACCGCATTTCCTCGCATTGTTGTCTAAGTTCGAAGGGAATAATCATGAAGAACCATATGCTTTCCTCCGAGACTTCGAGCTAGTCTATGACAACCTGTCCCACCCTAGGATTAGTCAAGACTACATAATGTCGAGAGTTGTCCCCTTCGCCTTGACTGATAAGGCGGCTTATTGGCTGAAAAACTTAGGGGAAGTGGTCACCACTTGGTCCACCTTCAAGACCATGTTTCTCAAGAAATTGTACCCTGAAAGTATAATTAATCAAATGTGTATCAATCTCACGAGCTTCACCCAGCGCCCGAGCGAGCCATTCCATGAAACCTGGGAAAGGTCCACATACCTAATCCAGAAATGCATAGGGCACTGGATAAGCAAAATGATGTCGATCCAAAGTCTTGTAAGTAGGCTGAACCCTGAGACCCAAAGGTTAGTGAGTGCATACTGTGAAGGAAGCTACATGGGATGCCACAAGGACACCGTCTACAAGGTGTTCAAGAAACTAGCGGAATCCAGCCGAGCACAGACCAGCAGCTGGCTCCAAGAAGACGATGAATAATATGTCGACTGATCATAATGCCGACATGGGAATAATATGTGATAAGCTGACCATGGTCTAATAGATCTACAAGAAGATGGATGAACTCCATAAATCAACTGATATCGAAAAACTGGGTAAATTACCTAGGCAGATGGAGGAACTGGTTGAACGGGTATCTAAGATACCTACCCTGACCATACTCCCCGCCCCTGTTCATCAAATTCATTACATCCAAGGGCGATGGGTAGAGCAACAAATCCAATGGAGAGGAGACCAAGTCTTTGCCCAACAAACTTAAGAGACCTTCTTTCAAACCATCTACGAGGAACCTCCACCAATCATGGATATAAATGGAGTCTGGTATAACTTCGATCATGTCAATCAATCGGACCCTCACACTCTACTCCAAACCCTCATCCACCACCGTCATGACCTATCTACCAGCCTTAGCAGCAACAACAGCGACAGCAGTATCGTCTGGGTTATCAGAACCTGCAGCCTCAGCAACAGCAGTATCAGCGCCAGGGTTAGCATGTCATTGACAAATAATACTAATAGCCACAGTCCAAGAAAGTCCAAGGGTCTTCCTCTTCTACAATATCTCCCGAACTCCAGCGAGTGCTGGATTAACTTCACGATATGGGTGTTGACATCAATCGACTCTCCCGTTGGAGAGATGAGTTGATTGCACCCCAGATCATGATTCCAGCTCAAGTCCAGGCTGATCCAAATATCCTCGGATAGGAGGTATTAGCATATGAATGTTCTTTACCTGAATACGAGATTTTTTTCGCATGATGACGCATTCCATATTTCTCTCAGGAGCAGAAAGACTGTAATCATGCCTGATCGAGCAAAAGAACACGGTGACATAGCCTCAATGTCTACAAATTTACATAACTCTAGGGAAGAAGAGGAAGAGAGGCACGAGGAGGAGAAAGAAGATGTCCCACCACACCACCTGTCAAGCATTGTACCACCAAGGACTTGGGAGAGTCAGGATCATAATCTGAAGAAGCATCACCGAAACAATAACTTCAGAAACAACAGTCGTCTGTCGATTTCCTTATTTTGAGTCGAGTCAGTCCAAGTCATGTAGATACTTTTTCATTCAATAAAAGTGATGTTTTCAATCATGATCGGTCAATTCCTTTCCCCCATGCTCTTACGGCTAGAAAGAAGAAAAACATAAAAAAATAAAAAAAATGATGATATGGCGCACATATGCAAAGGAAATATTAGGGTTACTTTATCCTTAGATGAGATGATTGAAAGAGACCCAGATTTTCGTAAGTACCTTAAGATGAAATGCACACCAACAAGGACCAACAAAAAGAATCCTAGCCGAACAAAGAAGCACATACTCTTTATTGCCACATCTCGTTTGATCAAAAATGAGCTACCAAGGAAAAAAGAGACATGGGTGCTCACTTTGTGACAAGCCAGATCAATGAGATTAAGTTTTCTCGAACCATGTTAGAAAATGGCTCCTCCATCAATCTCATGCCTACCACTCTTTATGAACATCTAAAACTAGGTCCTCTTAAGAACTCCGGAGCAGTACTTCAATTTGCTGACTCTTCAACTAAGAGGCCTAAGGGTGAGATCAGAAATGTTGTTATCAACATAGAGGGATAGAAATATCTAGTATATTTCACAATCTTTGACATGGATGTCCCTAAAAACTAGAAAGAGTCTCATATGATATTAGGACGACCCTTTATTAGGATCACTGGATCCCTATTTGATTACACATCTAGGAGAATTCAGTTTGGAGAAGTTGAGTTAAAAATGAAGCAAACTAGGTTTCAAAGATCTGACACTGAATTTAGCACCGAGTCTGGATATTCAAAACATGAGGCAGAAGAAAATACAGAAGCAATAGTTGGAACATGGAAACAGTTTTCGACCACAACGATAGAATCACTCTCATCTGGAGAGGACATTGTTGACGAAATAATATACTAGCTCATTCATGCATCAACCGACACTCTCAGAGATTCAGAGGTCCCTCTTGATCTATCAGTCCATTCTCTTTCTAGACAATCCCGAAGTAAGGTAGACGGATCGGACCTAGAATTTGCCAAACCGCATTATACCTTTGGCGATCCTATCCTTGAAACAACCAGTCGGTGGCCAATAAGGTTATACATAATCCGTCCAGAGGACAACCGGAATCAACAGTGATAGAGCCATATATTTTGAATAATACATACTTACCCGAGCTCAAATCATTTCCCCTACTCTTAAGTATGCCTTCCTTGCGGGAAATAAGGGTCAATTTCCGATCATCATTAGCTCACATATGATCGAAGAGCAGGAGACCTGTCTACTTATAGTTTTTTGAAAAAAACCTCAAGGCTGGAGATTGTCGGATCTTCAAGGGATTAACCTGGTCCTTTGTTCGCACCACATTAACCTTGAGGATAATACTAAACCCTTCCATGAATTCCAACATAGGTTGAATCCAGATTTACGAGAAGTGGTTAAGATTAAGATTGAAAAATGGTATGGGACAGGGTTCATTTATCCCATCTCAGACTCCAAGTGGGTGTTGCCTCGTACGTAGTCCTGAAAAACTCAGGACTTCATATTATGACCAATGGTGAGGGAGAGGAGATCACGACATGGGTATCCACGTCGTGTCACGTATGTGTGGATTACAAGCGCCTGAATGCCACAACAAAGAAGGATCACTTCCCACTACCTTTTATTGATCAAAATTTGGAGAGATTGGTAGGAAGAGAATACTTGTGTTTCTTAGACGGGTACTTAGGTTACAATCAAGTAGCAATCACCCCAGAGGACCAAGAAATGACTACTTTTAAGTGTCCTTTCGGCACTTATGAATTCAAGCACGTGCCTTTTGGGCTCTGTAACGCCCCCAGCACTTTTCAGTGATGCATGATTGTAGATTTTGCCGAAATGATTGGAGAATTCCTGGAAGTATTTATGGATGACTTCTAGATCCATGGTGATTCATTCGATGATTTCCTAGAGCACCTAGATCGAGTCCTCGAGAAGTGTAGGAAAGTGAATTTGGTGCTCTCTTGGGAGAAAAGCCACTTTATGGTAAAAGAGGGCATCGTGTTGGGGCACGTCATCTCCAAGAAGGGAATGGAGGTTGACCCTGCCAAGGTGGATGTGATCAAGAAACTCGAACCACCGACCAACATAAAGCAAGTGCAGTCTTTTCTAGGGCATGTCGGATTTCATAGGAGATTTATAAAGGATTTTTCAAAAATTGCCCGACCGCTAACTGAGCTATTAGTAAACGACACTGAGCTTATTGTCAATCATAAGTGTCTTGGGGCCTTCGAGCTACTCAAGAAGAAAATCATTGAGACTCCCATCCTACAAGCCCTCGATTGGTCTCTTCCCTTCGAGATCATGACTGACGCTTCAAACTTTGTATTAAGGATTGTGTTAGGATAGAGGAGAGATGGAATCTCATATGCTATTCACTATGCAAGCAAAGTTTTGGATCTGGCTCAAAAAAATTATACTGTGATAGAAAAGGAAATGCTTGCAGAAGTGATAGTATACGTTGATCACTCAGACATCAGATACTTAATGGAGAAGAAAGATGCAAAAGAATATCTCCTCAGATTGATACTCTTGCTTTAGGAATTTGATTTGGAGATTAAAGATAAATCTGGAGTAAAGAATATGGTGGCTGATCATTTATCACGGATCGAGCAAGAAAAACTCCCTGATTCATAATCGATCCATAAAACATTCCCAGATGAGTCAATTTCTACTATTGACTCTCTCCCATGGTATGTCGACATGGTTAACTATCTTGTCTCCATGAAAGTTCCCCCGGGTTGTCCCAAGAACAGAATCGACCAACTCAAGTCAGAAGCCATACATTACCATTGGTAGGATTCATTCCTTTTTTTGAAGGATCAAATTATATTTGGAGGAGATGTATTCCTCAGGAGGAATAACAAAGTGTCCTCAAACTCTGTCATACCTTGGAAGAAGGAGGACACCACTCGGGGAAGAGGACCGTCGAGAAGATACTACAATGTGGATTTTATTGGCTAACCTTACTTAAGGATGCTTACAATTTCGTTAGGTCGTGCCCCATTTTTCAGCGAATGGGAGGGACCATTGGTCCCAAAGATGCAATGCCCATGCGACCAGTGATAATTTGTGATGTTTTCAATACACGGGGAATTGACTTTATGGATCCATTTCCTAACAGTCAAGGATTTGAATATATTCTTCTTGCGGTAGATTATCTATCTAGGTGGGTGGAGGCTATCCCTACTCAAGCTACAGACAGCAAGACCGTATGCAAGTTTTTAAAAGATCATATTATTTTGAGATTTGGGATCCCTAAGGTATTAATATCTAACAGGGGTAGCCACTTTGTCAACCGGGAAGTGAAGACGTTGACGAAGGACTACGATAATGAGCACAGTGTCGCTAGTCTGTACCACTCACAATTCAATGGCATGGCCGAGGTATCAAACAGGGAGGTCAAAGGAATTTTACAGAAGTTCATCCACCCTGACAAGAAAAACTGGTCCCAACTCTTGGACCAAGTTCTATGGCTTATCGGATAGCTTACAAGACCCCATTGGGCACCTTCCTGCTTAAAATGGTCCATGGAAAGTCATGTCATTTACCCGCAGAACTAGTGCATAAATCAGAATGGGCAATCAAAAAGATCAATTAAAACTGCCACCAAGGAAAGAAGAACAGAGAGGTGGATTTAAATGAACTATCAGAGATCAGAAATCATGCATACAAGAACAGCACCATTTACAAGGACCTAGTAAAGAAATGGCACGACAAGCACATCCGAACAAAGATTTTTGTCCCAGGGTAGAAAATGTGGTTATTTAATGCAAGAACTAAAAATTTCCAAGGTAAACTGAAATCCAAATGGATGGGACCCTTCATCGTGAGAGAGGTTCACAATAACAGAAGTGTTGAGATCTCAGAGATCGCAGAAAACACACAAATTTCTATAATCAACGATCAGATGCTTAAACATTTTATCGAATCAAGTAAACAGATAATGCAGTTGAGCACATCTTCTTCACTCAGGGTATTGTTTTAGAAGAAAGACTCAAGCGGCCTAGATGAACTGCCTCTCCCATAAAAATTTTGTCACTATTCTGTATATACATCACTCTGTTTATCTTGTTGGTCATCCACATGTGATAACTTCCTATATTTAGACTGAACTGAGTCTAAGTATAGGGGCACCGACCGTATTGTGTTTACTCCGCTTCTATTATTTATTCTCATCCTCGACCGCCTCATTTCTTGCTCTTATGTTGTGCTTAGGCCCTCATAAACTTAAGTATAGGGGGGTGAGTCAACTTCCTATTTTTAGCACTCTCGTATATTTGTAACGAGCTATGTCTACATCTCACTATGTGCCATGAAAACATAGCACTTGCTGAGTGTAGGGGGTGTATATATTCTATATACTTTACTCATAGCTCATGCTTTAATTGTTGTCTTCAAAAATCAGGGTTGAGTACAAATTGTGTATATTATGTATATTATACAAATTTTGTGGTGTAAATAATACTTATTTTCAAAAAAAGTAAAAAATAGGGGGTATAACAAAAAGACAAAAATCCTTTTTCAGAAAAACAAAACAAAATTAATTAATTTAAAGTTTTATCCCTAACATCTTCACTATCACTCAAGACTTGAGGAATGAAAGAAACTCAGGTTTTTAAGGTCCTTTGATTCAGAGTTAATTGGCCTTATTTATTGGGGTTTTAGACTTAATAATCCACACTTCTCTAGTTTGAAAGATGTGAGTGCTACATTATGCTCTTTATCTCTACCTTGAAGAATATGATTAGCACATAACCTGCACAACTGCATGATTGATGAGATGAGTTGAGATTTCACATGAGGGATTGGGACTTGAGATATGGATCGAGTCTAGATCTGATTTTATGATATTCGAGGATGGGATAAAGTTGATGAAAGCTTTAAGAAACCTGAGTGTCAGCGAACCCTATCCAGTATGTGACAAGTTCGCATGCTATCTCTTGATATTGACCTATATGCCAAGATGTGATGAAACGAAATAATTATTGACCAGTTTACGCCAACTCTTGGTAAAAGCAGTAGAGCTAGCCAAAAAGAAAAGAAAAGAAAGAAGTATTGAAAGAAAAGAGCTCTCAAACACAATGTTAAATTACAAAGAGCTTCTATCAAAGGCAAGCGCTCCCAACCATTTTCAAAGTGTCCAATTGAACCAAAGCTAATTAGGCCAACTGAGTCGGGCTAATATCTCAAAAAGAGCTCTACATCGTAAGTGATACAAGCCTGAGTGTAAGTATATTAGATACTTAAAGAAGACACACCCTGGTGTACTCCCAAGAAAACAGGTGCAAACGACTCAACAACTTTTGACGGACGCACTGGTCAACACCCAAACATACATGTGTTGACTAATAAGTCACTTGAGAGGATCCTTGTTCCAACGAGAGGAAGAGAAGAAAAGACAAAAGCCTAAGACCTCCATCATATGGCCTGCCATATACATTTTCAAATCTAACAAAATACTGAGACGGTAGATTGAATGCAAGAACTAATTTATTCCCTAGTGTTGAGGATTAGGACTTGAGTAGAGTCTCTTGGATCAAGACTTTGAGTGGTGTTTCTACTCAACTCTCATGATTGCAGTACACCTTAATTGTCATATCCTTTATACTATATGTACAAACAGAGAGTTTGGTAATTAGAGAAGTTGGATTTCTTTTGACGAGAGCCTAATTGAGCTTAGAATCTTAGGACCTCTAAAACCTCATATTCTTAATGAGATAACTCCTGAAATTCACACATGCACAGTCAAGGATTCAACCTTCTAACTCACTAAAATCTGCTTCGGGATAAGCAAATAGTTAAGTATAGGGGTGTCATGAATATGTGATTCATCTACTTTATATGGACCTCTTATCAAAATCCAGTTACTAATCACTCAATAAACCACTTAAAATTAATTAATTATCATTCGCTAATTATACTAAAATTAGGGTTAAAATATGTTATTAAATAATCTGTGTTGTTGACCCTGATTGAGCTTATTATTTTATGTGTTAATAATCATTATTTTAACCATATTTATTTTATATTTATATACTAACATTTTTTATTTTTCTTATTTATCGAAAACCCCTAAAAGTTGATTAATTAATATATATTTATTTATTTTGGTTTCAGAAAGAAATTAAAAAATAAAAAATATATCAAAGCCACTAAAATTAAGTGTATTCAATACTTAAAAATACTTGCAAAAATCTTTTCTGAGTTCAAATGACATCTTTTGACTTTTTATTCAACATGAAACTTGTAGATCTTACCGAGATCTACAACTTTCAAGTTTTGACACCTTTGATTAAACTTCTAATTATTTTATTTTGATTTTTCTTTAATTTTTCTATTTTCTAAATTTCTTATTGGGCCATGTGGCTCCCTCTCATCAAGCCACGTGGCCCGGCCCTTTTATAATTTCCACCTCAATTCTTCGCCACCGGATCACTAGCACCTACCTTCATCATAACCCTCTATCGTCACTCATCGCACTGCCCTTGATATGATCTTATGGATTAGATCGACATCGTCTGCTTGTCCCTCAACACGTGTCGTTGGATCACATGATCCAACGATGGAACTTCATCTTCTTCCCATGCCTCCTCCTCTCCCCAACTTCTACACTCGAAAACTCACCGCCCCCTTCCTATTCTAGCATCGCTCCCCGATTGACTCTCCGCCTCTTCTCGCAATCGCCACATAGCCACGACATCCACAATCATCGTGTAACCCCCAGTCATATCTCACTTTCCCTCTAGAACTCCCTCCAACCATTCCAAAGTTAACGCCTCCATCAAAGCCTCGCCACCATCTTCCCATCTCCTCCACCCATTGTTATCCTCTGCCCCTATAAAACCTAAACCCTCTCCTCCGAGTGAACCTATACTCCATTTCAGGAGAGAAGACCCCAAGCCACGAGCCTTGGTGACATCAAGGTTCAGCTAGTGAGTGACCTCCGATGAGATCCAGCTTGCCCTCGCATGTTACCATGAGCTTCTAAGCTCACGTGAGCTCGGGTTCTCCGACCCTTCGGGCGAAGACCATCCAGAGCCTTCAGCTCCCCATCACCAGGAAATTTGACTCCACCTCCTCACTCGGTTGAAACAACACCTCCAGGTAACCTCCTCCTCATCCCTTATTTGTCTCTGATTATTTGTCTCCGATTTTTCACACGAAACCACTGCACCTTAGGACTCCCTGAGGTTCCAACTCCCTCCGTTGTATTGCCCCCATCTTTGCCCACCATCATCAGACCTCTTCTCCCTTCTCTATGACCCCCTAATCACCATCTTTGTGGATCCATCTAAGGGCTTCTCCGACCTTTATAGATGCCAAGAACATCTGGAGGAGCTCGGAGGGGCTCGTCGGAGCTCCACCCACACGTCGCCTTCTACAGAGGAAGGGGAGAAGAACACAAGCTCCAGCCATCGTTGGATCTGATCTTGTCGATCAGATCTAATGACCCAGATCCCTCTTCGAACCGTCTGTCGAAGCTACTTCTATGCGCCACTTGGAGGCTCGGTTATCGGGATTAAGCATCGGCTCCCGAGGCATCTACACCAATCCCGGACCTAGAAAAGCACGTGACGATCCCATAAGCCGCAACTAAAGTTGCAAAAATAAGAGATTGAATATTGATCCAAGGAACATACTGAAGGTACTAAAGAAACAAGAATAACAATAAAATCACTTAATCAAATAGAATTACAACTCAAATTTGACCTCCTCTCTGCAGGAGGTCAATCAAAAAAAGAAATGTTACTCAATTAAATATCCAACTAATCACCACGTCTATATTGTAAATACGAAGTTACAAATAATCATGCCAAATCACTTGTCTATTATGTTGCGGTACCTTCTAACTATGAAGAAAAGATGTATTCGAGAAATTAGATCTCTATGAGGGGGCAAATCATAAAACGTAGCCTTAACCACCTATACTGGACACACGCACACACACACATATATATAATCTGAATATTGATACAATTCTTTTCATTATATTTTGTTTTTATTACTTCCATAAATTTTGCTTTGTTTTTATTATTTTATTTTGTTCAGGCCTATTTTTAATTTATTATTTAAATATTTATTTCAATTTAACCATGCGAGATGAAAGTCTCATGCACGGTTTTGAATGAGAGAAAGAAGTGAGGAATCCTCTTTTCGACTCTGACTTTCCCACTCCAGTCGTTGCTTTTCTTCCTGTTACTTCAAAAGTAGCTGCTTCAGCTCCAGCCACGTGAATTTTCGATATTTATTTTTATTTCCCATCAAACGAATGCCATCTTCTTCTAGAAATCCTAGCTATTCATAACATGATATTGGGGGATCTCATTGCTATTACTCAAACAAGCATGAAATGTATGCTTGCATATTCGTCCATCAGTCAAATCGGATATGTAATGATTGGAATAATAGTTGGTGTTCTTTCCGATCTCTACGCATTTCACCACTCCACCGGAAATTCCCTCTGCTCCTACAGTACTCCAGCTTGGTAGTTTCCACCGCATGTCCAGGTTTGAGCCCTAGGATTTGAAGGTGGACTTGAAAAGCCACCTACAGATGCTTTACGCTCAATCATTTCGGATAACGATATTACAGAGTGGAGCCATGCAGTACCAGATACGATATAGATCTTCCAAATAACAAGGCTTTTTTTGAATAAGCCAATTCATTTGGGGCCCTGCGGATCCATTCTTTTTCCTATTCAAATATCACATTGATAATAATAAGAACTGAACATTATGTCAAGAAAAAGTTTGATTTAGAGGGAGAGTAAGAGGAAAAAATTAGAACAAAAATATCATTTGATTCGTTTCCTAAAAAAAGAAATAAACTTATTCCATTTCAGTTGAAAAATGCAATCGGATGTTTGGGGTAATGTAAGTGATCAAGGGGTGGTAACTCATACCACGGGAGGAAACTTTGCACAGAGTTCCATTACTATTAATGGGTAGCTTCGAGATTTCTTATGGGCATAGACATCTCAGGTAATTCAGTTTTATGGTTCTTCATTATCCGCATATGGACCTTGTTACGACTTCACTCCAGTCACAAGCCCCGCCTTCGGCATCCCCCTCCTTGTGGTTAAGGTAACGACTTCGAGCATGGCCAGCTCCCATAGTATGATGAGCGATGTGTACAAGGCCCGGGAACGGATTTGAAAAACCGCATGATCTACTATTCTAAAAGAAGAACAATGTCGTTGAATTGACCAGGTCAAATCTTTGCAGAAAAGATTAATTTTTACTTAATCTTTGTATTTATTTTATTTATACTCCTAAACAAGATGTGTATAGTGTCAAGTACGGGAGTATCGAACTCAGAGAGGCAAACTACTTGAAAAACTAGGGTTAAACTATAGAAAATTAAGGTTTTATGGGTTTTTTCTAATTTTTAATTATTTTTTATGATTTTTCTGGGTTTTTAATTGTATTTTAATAAATTTTAAGTTTTTTTTTTAATTTTAAGTAATTTTGTGATTTTTTAATAATTTTAAAAAAGGTTTTGTAATTTTTGTTTGATTTTATTATTTTAATGTTTTATTTTTATTTTCTATTTTTATAAATTTTTAACGGTTTTTTTAAGATTTTAATGAATTTTGGATTATTTTTAATGTGAGAAATTAGATTGTTATTAAAAATTGTGAAGAATTTTCAATTTTTAAGAAGGTAAACAGAACAAAAATGTTTTTATTTTGTTTTTTTATTGAAAAGTGTGCGAAATTATCTTTAAAATGATATGTTATACATATTTTTTGTGATTTTTCTAGAATTAGTTATGAATTTTTAAAGTTTTTATGTATTTTGAATTTTTTATTGATTTTAATATTTAATTTTTTTATTTTTAGTTTATTGTACAAAATATGGTAAAATATACTAAGGGTAATGTTTATAGGATTTTTAAGAGTGTTTTTATATTTTTTTATGATTTTTAAAGTTTGTTATATTTTTGTAATTTTAAAGATTTATTAAAAATAGAAAATCTTTTTATTTTTCAAAATATGATTTGATACTATATGTAGAGTAAAATATGGTATTTTTATATATTTTTATTAGATTTTTATATTTTGTAGTTTATTTATTAGATATTGTAATATGTATAATATTATGTATACATTATAAGGGTATAGGTGTAATTATCAGGAAATTATGGGTGCTTGAGTAAATAAGGAAAACTAGAGGGGAGTTCACGCAAATTGCCCAGAGTTCACATGCTTGGGAACGTTATCCAACCTCTAGGGGTTTATTTTGAATATCAAGAAGGTTCTGGGTGTTAACTGCCAATTTTCCAATAGATCATGAGCAATCCACGTGATGAAGTTGCTGCAGAAATTGGTCCGGACCTGTATACAAATCAGAGAACGTTCGGGGTATTTCTGCAAAATGTCCAAAGATATCCCCCATGCACTTGTGGCCACGTGCATCGATCAGCGGTGGGTCAGCACGGCTCGAATCTGATGATGTGTGGCAGATGTTTCAGTTATTCGATCAAGTCTGATCGTGCTACTCCTAAAGATTCTAAAGTTGGCTTTATCAGGTCCGCCCGCTATGGATCGAATTGATTGATGAATCCACGATTCATCATACTAAAAGATGAAAATAAAGCTTTGTTCTCGAGTAATTAGTTGTATTTCATCATCTATTCTTCTTTTTTATCATTCATGCATTTAAAATTAATATTTACATTTTAACACTCATAATTGCATTCATAATCATCTTCACATTTGCACCCAACTTCCACACTTAAAACCAACTAGATTAATCGGACCCAGCTTTAGGGCCTTCACTGAGTTGAGTTGGTGAAATCGAGGTTTGCATTCGTGTATTGAATTGTGTGATAGTGCACTTGCACACACAGATCGTGGTTTCGCAAATCTTTCTTCCATTCCATTCGAAGATGACGAAATATTCTCATACCCAGACTCCATGGGTCGCACTCACATGATAAATTTCCAATCTTTGTATCCACCTTCTTTTCAGAGAAATCCTCTTTTGAGGTAGTTTTTCCCCAGCCACCATTTCTTCACCCACCCACCCACCCTTGGTTGAAACTTCAAGATAAGAACCGCTCACAAAACCGATCATGTTGTGTTTTCTCCCAAAATAGCATGTAGGCAACGTAAAAACTTCGATCGGATTTCATCTTCTTGCTCACATTTCAAATACGGTGCTCGAAGGCTTCAAATCTGAATAGTTTTTAGGTGCATCGCTCGGTGCATTGGCTTCAACATTGATCCGATACTTCAAGAGGTTGTGAACAATCGATCTCGATAAAGGTAATTCATGCAAACCAAAGTTTTTACAGGAGAAGTGAGTTTCAGATCTGGAGCTGCGGAAGATATACTCGATTGTATAAATCGACTCCCGATGGTGGCGGTGCTTCTTCTCTAGATTGACGTCGATGATCCAAATGTTCTCATATCTATTGTTGTGTGGATTGAACTCCAGGTGCGTGGACTGAATAATGCGACTCTATTTCGAGACTCGGTCCCAAATATATGAAATGGGGTGAGTGGAAAAGCTTTGCCAAAATGATGGATGGGTGTCAGAAAACTGTTCACCTCATGTGAATGGGGATGTATATATGGAATTAGAATGTAAGCGCAAGGATGCTAGAGGTATGAGGAGGGTGATCGGATGACGTAGATGAGGTAGAAAATCATGAGAAGAAGAAGGAGACGAAGAGGAAGAGAAATAGAGATGAAAAACTAAAGCTTTAAAGAAAATCTGACCTTGTAAACTGGTGGAATGGATGATTGTGTGCCTGTGGATCTGGAGCTTGATGCTCCATATAGTGATGGCCTGCAACTCGCGGTGGCAGAGAATGCTTTGTACGCGACGAAGCTGTAGCTGCAACGCTGGCGACGTGATCTCACCAGACTCCCTCGCTTCCTCGCTCGATGGGTGCAAGATTTCTATCACTCTAACCCTTTCTCACCAGATTTCACGGAGGAAAACTAGAAGAAATGACGGATACCCACCAACAAGGGGGGAGGGGTCCTATCTATAGGAGGTTTTTTCTTAGGGACCAAGGAAGCGGCTGTGATCACCGCCGGCGGTGGCCGTAGCGCGAGGATGTTGGAAAAACAGACGGTCAATAGCCAACCATTGGGCAGTTGTACGGAGATGAGGAGAGGTGCGGACGACATTGGGAGGAAGAAGAAGATGATGGGGGAGAGAAAGGGGAAAGTATGAGAGAGAGAGAGGAAGAAGAGAAAAAATAAAATAAATTTAAATTAAATTAATCAATTATAGATTAGTTAACAGTTAATTAAATTGATAATTAAATATGTAATAAGTAATTAGGTAATTAAGATATAATTAAGTAGGTAATTACGTACTTAATTAAAGAATTAATAAAATTAATAAATTAATTAAGTATATAGTTAATTAATTACTTAAATTAATAAATAAATATAATTAATAAATAAGTAAATTAATTAAATAAATAATTAATGGAATATTATTTATATTAATTTAAGAATAGATTAAATAATAATATAAGTTACGGTACATTGTACAATATACCAATACAGTCCCGAAACTCACATTTTTCGTATTAACTCTGATTTTTGCGAAATCAATGTCATTTTGTAGATAATTAAATAATATGTATTTAAAATTGAGTTTGCCCAATTCAAAGTCTGTATGGTCGAGTTATGAGGTCCGGAAAATTTAAGTAGCGGCTTCGTGGCTTCGGGTTTATTGGCATTTTAACCTAATTTTTTTATATTTTTATATCATTTTTAGAAGATTTTTAGAAAATAAATTAAGTTAATCAAATTTACGAAAAATTAATTAAAAATTCGGGAAGTTTCTACATATAGTACAAATATACAATGGGTTCCAAATGCCAAAACTCATCGGTTTTATTCTAATATTATTTGGTATTTTTAATAAACAGTATTAAGTATAAAATGGAATTTAAAATTGATTTTGGTCTATTTGGAGTTTTCTGTAAATAGTTATGGACCTAGGAAATCGGCTTTTGCGGCTTTTACGGTTCATTGTGATTAGTTGTTTTTATGATGAATTATTGTTTTGATATTTTTATAAAATAATATATATATATTTATGAACAACTTTTATAAAAGAAGTGTTTTGGTTTGAGATGATATAAGTGATAAATAAAATAGGTGAAATATTTACAATGTGAAAATGTGTTTAATTATTTTTTTATCTTACTTTTCTTGATATTTGTATAGATACGAATCCTTTTCTCCCCCTACTTATTTATTTTGTCGACCAAGTTAATATTGGCATGGTCTCAGGGTTAGGATCAGTCTATATATATTTCATATTTACAGCCTTCTTTTCTTTTATTTTTCTTTTTATCTTTATTATTTTATTTTGTATAAAATAAGTGTTAAATATATAATATTAATATTTGTGGTTAGAATGATAATAGTTAGATTTAGTGATTATTTACATGCATTTTACTGAGGATTTTAGCCAAAATGAAAAAATAAAGGCGAGGAATCATAAATTCATCATTCCCCTATACTTTACATTTGCTAGTCCCTTAGCAAACACTTATTATATAAATAAGTGCAAGCAAAAAGAAAAAGGGAAATAAAAGAACATAGAACACGTTGTTTCTCTAAACTGAATCTCACTTCACTCAAAATTTAGAACTTGGATTAGGCCTTTAGATTATTAGTGTGTTGAGGCTCTATTAGAATTAGGATTTAAGCCTCGACAGCCCTCTAGTTCCATAAATCCTTATCCAGGTTCACCTCAACAACCATCTTAGATCCACCTATTCATCATGCAAACTTTTCAGCTTTCAAAGGAACTTGAACTGTGTGTGAAAGGTTTTATCTCTTTCCGCTCTAGAGAAGCGAAGAAACTACCCATCTCAATAATACACTCCCATTGGACCCTCATCTAGCTATTCGATCCTCGAGGAGGGGGTATTTCCTTCTAAGGTCAGGTCGTGTTGTGTCCACAATCGAATAGAGGAAGAAGATAGAAAAATGAGAAGAGAACTGGAGTCTGATCAGTGTAATCACATCTCCTATGAAGCATGGCTAGTTTAACCAAGTCTCCACTAAGACATGCAGGCTTTCTGAAGCTCGGACCATTGTGGTCATTTTGGTATTTGCTGTATATGGATTCTTTTTGGTAGAAGTAATTGTTGCACTGCATAGGTCTTTTGTGCCCCAATGGATATAGCATCTTTTCATTCCGTCCATTTTTCAGGGTCTTAGAAAAATTGTGCCAGCAGATCATTCCCTCATCCGAAGCTTTATTTCAACCCCAATCTCTCCCTTCTTTAGACGTCAGTGCCACTAGACAAGAATAGGAATGCAACACCGAAAAGTATTGCTCTTCGCAGTCCCATGCAAGTCGAGCTAAGTGTAGAGTGCATGAGTTCAAAATTGGTTCAAATGGAGAAGAGTTAAATGGATGACATCATGTGTCCTACTTAGGTACTTTCAAGTTGAATTCCGGTCTCATGGAACTCAAAGAATTAAGTTTAAAAGACCTGAAGAGTCTTAATTCCAGTTCCTAATAAAGTCCCTTTAGAATTAAGTAGATTAAGGCCTAAACCAAGCTCCATCTTTCGGACTTAGATACATTTGGTTCAAGAATCGGACTTGTTTTTAATGAATGCAACAATTTTTATATGAGGTGCATTTTTTGGTATAAACTTTTTAAGTGATTTTTAAAGACTTCTGTAAATTTTTATTGAATTTTAAAACTTTTCAATTTTTAGGGTCTTTTTGAAAGAATCAGTAGATTAATTCAATTTATATGATTTTACACGAATTTCTTACTTTTTACAAAAGATTTTATGCACATTTTATATACAAGATTATACGGCTTTTATATAGAATTTTACAAGGATTTTATTCATAATTTTTTATATAAGGATTTTATCAAAAAAATGCGCATTTTTTATATATACATTTTTAAGGCATTTTTAGTGAGCCATATTTACTATTTTCTTACGGCTTTTAAAAATCCAAAATATACACCCACACTTTTAGAGTGTCGTATTATTAAAAATACAATAAAGTAATAGTTATGGATTCTAAAGTATATATAGCATATATATACGACACCCCCTATACTTATCATGAACTATGTACTCATAGTGACCAAAGAAGCAGCAAAGGAAGACATAACTCGGTCTATGTATAGATCAGTAAAAAGAATCCTATACTACAATGACTCAAAGAATAAAGAATAGAAGTCAATCATCCCCTCTATACTTAGGATCAAGTAATCCTAAGGATACTAGATTCAAAACCGAAGATGATCGAGGTAAAAAGAATGTACACACTCAACGGCTCGTCTTGTCCCCCTATACTTAGGGTAAAATATCCCTAAATATAGAGAGGAATATCAAAAGGTGAGGAACAAGTGAGAGATCAGATAATACAAAAACCGACGATAATCAAAAGAGAAAATGAGCGATATTATCCCCCCCATACTTAATGTTAAGTGCACCCTAAGTATAAGCAACGACAGAGGTAATAGAACAGAACGAATGAACAACACCATTGTCTACACTCCCTATACATAGGATAAAGCACATCCTAAATATAGCAACATTCTAGATTAAACCTAAGGGTGTAAGACAAATGGAAAGAAAGAATAAATCGAAAACAATTAAATACAAGATGAATGAACTGTACAAGCTCAAGAAAGTCGAAAAGTGGCCTTCTTGTGCGATCTAGGAACGATGGAATGTACAAGATTCATGTCAACATCAGGATCATCCTCAGAGATATCCATATATGAATCAGAGAATCATTGATCTATGTCGACCGGTGAGGAGCAGCTGATAACCAGGTATTTCTAGGGTCGTGTATTCCACACAAGGCGGGAACAAAAGGGTCGCTGCGGTGACCGCTAAAAATCCCTACTTAATCAGCAATTAACCCACACTAAAGAATAAATCAAATGAGTCCCAAAATTTGTGAATTAACATTTAACTCTACCATAAAATGCATAGTGAACAAGCATGTAGAGGTCGAACCACAGAGAGCAATACAAAAATGCAGTAGCCTATGGTGTTCATGTATAACAGAGTCATCCTTGTATGATCCTATTTTTGTGGGGTTTTTATAAATTTTTTATTATTATTAAAATATGTATTATTTTAATATTATAATATATGTAATATATATATATAATATAGATAGATATATATATAGAGAATAGAATACATATATGTATAGATAGGATACATATATATATATATATATTAATATTTATTTTTTTAAAAAAATTAATTTTCAGATTTTATACACAAATATACATATATATATTTCTATATATACATATATATATTTCTATATATTTCTATATATATATATTTCTTTTTAATTGTCTTTTTCAATATGGGAATGTATATACATTGTAGGGAGAGGGGTAATATAATATTTATAAAAATATACAAAAATGTTCAAAAATCCAGAAATAAAATCTTTTTAGTATTTTTATGATTTTCTACTGTTTTTGTGATTTTTGGATATTTTTCAAAATATTTTTGGTATTTTTAAATTCTGAAATAAAGCAAAACAGAGAATTACCTACTGGCTGGGGGTAAAATGGGAATTAAAAATATCCAACAGCCACAAAATTTTTCCAAACTATTTTAAGAATAAATAGGATAAATTATAGAAACTACAAAACTTGAGTTTGCAATTTTTGGAGTTTTCTAGAATTTTTTATATTTTTTTAGATGTTTTTGAGTATTTTCAAATTTTTAAGGTTTTTCTTTTGTGATTTTTAGTGACTTTTGGACTGACACTAAAATATGATAAAATAGACCATAAGTAAATTTTTTTGGAATTTTTCGAGGTGGTTTACTATTTTTTTGATATTTTCTAAGCTAGACAGTAGATAAAATGCATGTTTTTGATTTTTAATAAATGCAAAAATGCAACAAAAATGAAAACTAAAAATATGGCGTGCAAGAACAAGCTAACAGGAAACTTATATTAATTTTTGTAAAATTTTTCAAGTTAATCTGATGCATGAGATAAATGGACAAAGCATACAAAAATATATGGCCTGGCAGGGGCATTTTTGCAAATAAAAATAAAGACATGGGCTGTAGTGCAAAACACCAAAAATATTACACGTGGTCTGCAATTGTAAGGGACTAAAATGAAATACAAAACCCGCCAGGGACCCCCACGCAAAATGAGCATCACGTGGGACTACACGTGATCCGCATCCACAAGGACCAAAAAGCAATTTCCTAAAGTTCGAGGTCCTGGTTGCAATTTTTACAAAAATAATACACTTTCCATTTTATTTTATGGAATAAAGAGAAATATACAAACATACATGGGGTCATACGCAAATTAGCCACCTCACGTGGGACGACACGTGAGGTGACGTGGAATGGACCTAAGAGTAATATCAAAAAAGTACAGGGAGGTCCATGTAAAATTTACACAATAAAATGAACTTCGACTTTTATATACAGGGCTAAACAATAAGTACAAAAAGGGTTTGGGGCTAAATAAGAAATTTACCCCTAAGTACGCGCTGGTGGACAGCGTTGATCATTCCACTTGGACACGCGTCATGCATCCATTTGCCGGTACCACTTCGCCGATGAAGGGTTCCGATTAGATCAGCCGAGCTGATCTGACGATCGGTGTAGGGCTTCATCTGACGCCTCTCGTTCAATCTGGGATGCTCCTCCTGATCGGACGGCGAGGGAGGGGCCTGGAGGAACACAGAAGAAGCTCGCTCCCGGCGAGCTTCGATCATGGAGCATGGGCTCCTCCGGGCTCCTTCTTCGCATCTGAGATACTCTGCTCGTAGCTGGAGGCATTCCGCGTCCGCTGGCAGTCTTGGCGGGGCTCCTGGAGGTCCAAGGCGCTCAGGCGAGGTCGATGAAGGTCGGGACCTCCAAGAGCCTCTTCCTGGTTCGAATCGAGCCCAGACGGACTCCCTTGCGTCGTTTGACCTGCATAGGAAGAACCGGGGAACGAGGGCTATCTCCTCGACCCCGGGTTTTGAAGCTCTAGCGCAAAATGAGGCGAGGCAGAGGAGCTACGGCGATAGGCGGAGGTGGAGCTCCGATTCGCAAGGACTGGGGGTCCTTGGTTGAACAAAGATGATCGATAGATGGAGAATGCGATGGGGAACGAAGTGAGAGGTGAATGGTGGTCGGAGACGGTCGATGCCACAGTGAAGAAGTCGTCGGAGCTGAGCTCCGGCGAACTTCGAATTGGCGATTTTACGCTACGCTACTTAACTAAAGATTAAACTAAGCACTGGAATGAAAGGCTGGAATCGAAATCTACCTAAAATGCAATAAAGGACAGCTCTTATACCTGGGGCCACCAGGGAGCAGGACGGACGCCGGAGCTCCGCCGCGTCAAAACTTATCCCTCCTCCGGCCGATTCGAGTAGCTGAAACGCTCCCCCCTGTCACGAGGAACCTCCCAGGATCAAATTCGAGGCTTTTGGGTGGATGAAATTGGCCAAATTTGAGGAGGAGGTCGAGGGCACTTATTTATAGACAGACTGGCCGCCCTTCTTGGCCCGCGAATTCCGGCGAGTACAATGATCGATTTCTCGATCCAACAAGCATGTGTGATAGATGGATGATCCCTCTACAGATCTCGTGAAGGCGGCGAGCGAGAACAAGGGACGAGACACCCGAGAAAAATGGCGCAAGTCATGGGATCAGCGAGGTCAGAGGCGCCAGGTCCCGATGGGACAGTTGACCAGAGGTCAACAAAGGCTGGCTCCCCATTGGTCCACATCGGCCGCTAGAGGACAAAATAGGAGACCATATTCTAAAAATGAATTATTTGACCTAATAAATGATTTTATTATTTTTTTCTTATAAAATAAAAAATGTGTATTAATTCATGTAGTATTTATTTACGATTTTTATTTATTTTTTTGATGCATTTTATTATGGTTTTATTTTAATAATGTATTTATGCATGTATTGACATGTATTTTGTATATTTTTATTTTTATTTTGTTTATTTTATTTATTATTTTCTTTTCTTATTTTCTAAATTTATAATTTATTTTTGTGAGTGTGAGGGTATTTTTATTTCATTTTTATGGGTTGATTTACATATTTAAATAAATAGGTAGATGTATATGTAGGTATACTTAGATGTATTTTATCTATATACTTTGTATACTGAATTTATTTAATGTATTTTTCTTGGTTTTTATTTTGGATTTGTATTTTTACTAAGTTATATGTAATATTTACAATATTATAAAAATATGAAAGAATTAAAGAATGTTTTTTAGATATATACTTAACATAGGTATTATGCATATTATCTTGCACAAACTTATTTTATTTTATAAATCCTTTTTAGTTTTATTCTAATTTCAATATGTACATGGATTATATACATTATTTACAAAATTCAAAAAATATATTTTGATAAAAAAAATGGACAATGAATATATTGAATATTTTAATCAGGCAGGTTGCACAATGGGGGCCAAAAACCTAACTTTTACAGATGAACTCCAAAAATTATGAAACCAATTTTATTAAATATTTCTTGGAAGGCTATATACAATTAAAGGTGAGTTTGGGTGATTTGGAGTTTTTATTTGCAAGATATGGGTTTGTGAAGTGGAGATTTTGACTTTTTATTCTGGGTTATAAAAATGTACACTGAGTATTATTTTTACACAAACTCAATTTTGTATTTTATTTACATTATTATCTACAACTTTCATGTACAAAGTTTCTTTATTTGATGAATGAATAATTATATACAAAATAGGTGTCAAAAATGCAGAAATAAATGAATAAATAAATGAGGTATTTATTGTACTATTGGCCCTTATCCTCCCCCTACTTTATTCCTTGTCGACCACTCCCATGGTGGCCTTGGTCTCGGGGTTCGGGTCATAAAATATTTGCGATATTTTATTCCTTTTTCTTTTCTTCTCTTTATTCTATAATTTTGGCATTAAAAACCTTATTTAATGTATAATTAGTACAATGAATAATGAATGCTAGTATGTACAAATTGATGCTATTTACATGCATTTGCTGGGGTTTTTGAGGCCAAAATGATAGAATAAAGGTGATGAAATAGAGATTCATCACCCCCTTATACTTGCCTTTGCTAGTCCCTAGCAAATACTTATGCAATAAGTACAAAAAGAATAAAGAAAAAGAAAAAGAGAAGGATAGAGTGAATAGGGATGCTTTCAGTGCAATTTATGTCTTTATAAAATCTGAATTTGGAGCCTCTGCCAGACCTTGGGTGTAAATGTGTGTGGAACCTAGTCGGGAA
>JAZKJV010002393.1:355000-357559 GCA_037367405.1 Ottelia alismoides | reverse complement strand
TGGAAACGAAATATATTATCTTCAGGGGGAAGGTTGGTTCTAATTAAACATGTTCTCAGTTCTATTCCTATACACATTATGTCAGTTTTTGATATACCGAAGGGAGTCATTTCAAGAGTACATACAATCTTTTCGAATTTCTTCTGGGGTGGCAGCTCTGACCATGCTAGTAAGCACTGGGTATCCTGGAGAAATATTTGCAAACCAGAAGAAGGAGGAGGTCTTGGAGTTAGGGATCTTAATGATCTTCTTGTATCACTAAGAATGAAGTTGGCTTGGGCTTATTCACATTCAAATTCTTTATGGGCTTCTTTCATGAGGAAAAGATATGGGCAACTTTCGACGATTGGGAAATATAATCCAGCAAGGTGGAAGAATCTTAAAAAAGCAGAGGAGATATTGAACAAAAATTGCATCTTTCAAATAGGAGATGGTAACTTAAATCTTTGGGAGGACAGATGGCTCCGTCAAGGAACCTTAAATTCCATTTACCCTGGCGAAAGACCAAATCAAAAAGTGAAGGACATCTTTGAAAGCGGCATGATTTCTTCATCTAAACTTTATGCATTAAGATTGCCACATGAACTCACAGTCAGTATTTTGCATCAAGAATTCCAACTCACAAATGAACCACCAAGAAAGAGATGGCTTGAAACCAAGCATGGAGCTCCCACGGTTAAATCCGCATGGCAATTTGTGAGAAGGCAAAATCCAAAGGTCACTTGGGGAAGAGGCATTTGGGATCATCCCATACCAAAAAAATATACTTTATTTTTATGGAGATTGTTTCTTAATAAGCTGCCACTCGATAATTACTTCAAGTATATTGGCTTCAGCTTTCCTTCTAAATGTTTATGCTGCAAAGAACCTAGAGAAGAGACTCCATCTCATCTATTTTGGGAGAGTGATTTGGCTAAGGCAGGTTGGGCCTGGTATGCTAATACTCTGAATACACGGGTATCATGGAATTTAAACTTTTATGAATGGATGAACGCAATTTTTTCTACTTCAGCAATAACCGTATTACAAAAGGTTAAAAGACTTTTAATATCCATCATTATTTGGTCCATATGGAAAGAGAGAAACAAGAGAAGACATCAAATCAGTGGCAATTCTATTGAAGTTTTTATGGGACAAATTTCTATAGATTTCAGTGGCCTAAAATCTCTAATCAAGAGCAATAGAGTCAGGAACCAAGCTGAAGCACAGTTATTGTCAGACTTGGGGCTGAGGATTGGTAGTCCGGAGAAAGTCCACAGGATATTGAAATGGATCAAACCTTCACTTAATGAATTCAAACTAAACACGGATGGAGCTTCAAGGGGAAATCCAGGTTTTTCGGGTGGAGGTGGAATTTTAAGAGATCATGAAGGAAATTTTATTTTTGCATATTCTTCTTTTTTTTGGTTATTGTACAAACTCGGAGGCAGAAATGAGAGCTGCAATTATTGGGCTTAGGAAGTGCTTTGAACTTGGTTACTTTAATGTGATCTTAGAAATGGATTCAACATTCTGTATAGACTTATTAAGATCAGAAGTCTGTAACATTTGGTGGCTGGAGAAGTGGTGGAAGGAAGCTAAGAGTCTTATGCTTTCACAATATATGGTGGTTCACCAATTTAGAGAGGCCAACAGTGCAGCTGATTTATTGGCTAATTTATCAATAGACTTAAAGGGGGATTCTTTTTTCAACAATATAGAGGTCATACCCAGGAAACTCTTGGGTATAATCAGATGTGAAAAATATGGATTGCAGTATGTCAGGTCTTGATTTAGCTTTTTTGGGAAAAAAGCGTTCCTTGCAAACACGTTTGTTGTGGTGGTTTCATGATTGGAGAAGTTTTTTATTTTATTTCACTGTTGGAGGGACTTTACTTTCGACGGTTCTTTTCTAGAGAACCGCTTAACGTCACATCAACCCATCAACCGTTCTATCTAACGTCTCCCCTTTTTATACGTATCCCTATATCGTCTGAGGGGCCGTTTCATCTTCTCCAAAAGTTCATCTTCCTTGCGATGGCCTCCAGTTCGGACCCTACGAGGCATGCCTCCTTCATCTTAAATTGTGAGTATTATTTTAGCATTCAAGAAGCAAACTTTTCTAAAGTCTATGAAGATTACACTGGGGGGAGGATCTCGCTAAATAAATTCTTGGCGGAGACGTGGGTGTTTGAAGCAGCACGAAAGGGATTTGAGGCTTCCAAAGCCCTAAAAGCTAAGTTGCTAGAAGAGATGAAATTCAAACCTAAGGACAGCATCCCAGCTTTACTGCAGAATATTGTGAAGGAAACGAGGGAAAACTTCATGGTGGAGAAAGAAAAGCTACAGAATTTCTTGAAGCGCACGAATAGAGATGAGGTTCTGTCCTTTGTTCTTGCTAAATTTCAATTGGACTCTAACCGTGAACTACAGATTCTGCTGGCAAAATTAATTGATGAAGTCAGTTGCCCGAATTTCTATTCTTCAAAAGCCAAATCTTTTATGGATTCTCTTGAAAAATTAATGGACAAATTCGTACAAACAGAGTACTTTAAAGCCATTCAATACCAAAACTTCACC